>CAKNYM010046968.1:0-18546 GCA_932195095.1 Andricus curvator | reverse complement strand
TCGTTGTCGTTGTCGTTGTCGTTGTCGTTGTCGTTGTCGTTGTCGTTTTCGTTGTCGTTGTCGTTGTCGTTGTCGTCGTCGTCGTCTGTATATCGGATAACTTTTAAAAGACTAATCGGATTGGATTGTGCTTTGGCACACAGTTTCAGGGGGCAAAAAAAAAGATCGAGTTCGTTAACCAGCCAGTTTGGATGGAAATTCAAAAGGTTGGAGCATTTTCAAAATTTTGTAGACCGCAAGAAAAATGTTTCTTTTTGCACGCCCTACAAGATTATCATAACGACTTTTTGAATTCTCTTGAAAAATCGAAAAATTCACATTTTTATTGCACAAGAAATAATGAAAAATCCAAAAAAATCAATTTTACGGTCAAACTATGCAAGATACGACAAATCATGACTGGACTAAAAATGTGCATTCAATAAAGATCTATAAATTTCTCATGGGTCAGTTTTTGATAGGATGTGTAGTTTTTGTTTTATTCGTAAAAAATAACATTAACAGTGAAAAAATCGGCCTGATAAGCGGGCACATTCTCATCAAAACTTTGCTTATTTACTTTATTTTTCATCTCGGGTGTGTTTTTTCACAATATTTCATTGTTTTTATGTTCTCAAAACTATTTCTAACGATTGAAACAACTATCTAATACAACAACAACGCGAAGCGGGCACATTTTTTTCATTTGAAAGCATACTATGAAAAAAAATTTTTAACCATTAGCCGCCATATTGGATAAGTTAGGGTGAGGGGGGCGGGTATGTCCATTTTCGCTTGTATTTTTGTATCTGTTTCTATCGTTATAAAAAATCTGAAAACATTCACAGGATCTCTTGTGAAATAAAACTCAAGTACTATCTCAATTTTTTACCACAGGATACTCGCCGAAAGAGCCATTTATGGGGATTTTTTAAAGATTTTTAAATTTGGGAGATCATAGTGTAAATAATTAGGAGTAAAAGAAAGGGACATTAAAAGAAAAGATTCAATGATTATTCGTGGTACTGTCATTTTTCAATTTTTTGTTAAGTTTAATGTTTTTCTCAGATTTAGTTTCACATTTATTGCGAACCTAATATTCGCCACTTTCCTCATGTATCACAGTCAGACATATTGTTTTTGTAAATAAACTGCTCAAAATTTCTGTCGGTGTGATGATTCTCGACAACTTTTACGAACAACGAAATCACTATTAAAAATCACTGCTGACTTTGAAACGTGATTACTCGTTCCCAAATGAATCCTGCTTAAAATGCCGGATAGGATCCGATAGATCCTAATAGGATACGGATTTTTATCGGTTTTTATCCGGAAACTTACATGGGATTTGTGACCTTTTTTTATCCGGTTCTATCCAGAAATTGGCCGGTCCATAATATTTATTTGATCTGTTTTTGTAGCTGTGTCTATACGAAATTTTTCGATACACATATTACCCTGCTCGGTTCATTATCGGGTTCTTTTCGGAAGCTCACATGGTATTTGTGTCCTACCTCTTATCTGGTTCAATCTGCCAATTGACCGTTCCATAATATGTTTTTCGATCCGCATATTACCCTGCTCGGTTCTTTTTCCGGTTCTATCCGGAAACTTACACGGTATTTGTGTCCTTTTTATCCAGTTCTATCCGGCAATTGACAAATTTTGCTGCCCATAATTCCCTATGCGGCATTATATCGGGCTCTATCCTAAACTTGTAATCTACCGCTATCGATGCGCTTATGTATTTAAAAAGAATTTAAAATTGAATTTAACCTATTTTAAAAAGGGTCCGATAGTCTTTTTTCTTTAAATATTTGAAAAGTTTATAAATTATCCAAAGGTAATAAACAATACAAAAGAGTCAAGTGCAAAAATGCTGTAATAACATTGGTGGGAAAAAGCTTTTTTCTGTAATACAAAAACCTCCATACAACGCGTAGTTTTCAATTTATCCAATTAATTTGTGATACTGTCTTACTTCGTTTTCAATGCGAAAGAACAGTTCTTTAACAATATTTTAAAATATGTTAAACAAAAAATCGAATGTCACTTATTTTAGAAAGAGCTCAATACTTTTCGTCTTTAAATATTCAAAACGTTCAAAAACTATCCAAAAGTAATAAATACTGAAGAAAATGAAGTACAAAAATGCTTTAATAGCCTCAATGGGCATTTTTACTAGGGCAGTCTTCTAATGTAAGTTCCAACAAAGTTCCAGATAGGATTGCATAAGACTCCATGAGGCAAATAATTAAATTTCCTGTTTCCGATATTCGCTTCAAAGCCGGATAGATGCAGGTAGAAAGCGGCTCTTGGTCTTAGATAAAAAGAGTCATGTAACTTATATTCCGACAAAGTCCCGGATAGGGCCCCATAAGATTTCGTCAGGCAAATAATTTAATATTTTATGTCCGGTGTTCACTTGGAACCTGGATAGTTCCAGATAGAAAACGGTTTATGGACTTAAAAGAAAAGAGTCTTGTAACCTACATTCCGACAAAGTCCCGGATAGGGCCAGATAAAATGCTATTTTCCATATGTCATCCGGATAGAGTCGCTAATTTTCCGCTTGACATTTTACGAACCAAAAGAGATCCAGATAGGGACGGACTAAAATCCGAAATGGGCTATCCGTATCTTTATCCGGTTTTGTATCTAACTCTATCGGATTCTATCCGTCATTTCGAGCAGGGAAGCAAAATTTTTTCTTGCAAAAACCTTTTGAAGATTTATTAAATTAAGCCTTAAATCAGCCCTAATAGACGATTTTTTTTTCGACTCTTAGAAACTCAAAATTGACAATAATTATTATGCAGCTCTCTTGAACAATGTTTAAACTATATGTCAAAAAATTTTGAAGTCATTATATGCATACATAAAAGAGTTATTAACGTTTTTCATGCTCGGGTCCGATGGACCCATGTGTGTGGTTCACGTTATTTTTCGGAAGTGTGTAGTTAACGGGTTAATAATCTTTTTAACGGTTTTCCTAAAACAGTTTCTTGCTCCTTTTGGGAACGAGTAATGGCGTTTCAAATAAATATAAAAGTAAATCAGATAAATACATGAAACTTTCAAGAAAAAATGTAAAAATAATAGTGCCAGAATTATACGTCATTTTCGAATTTTTCGAGCAGTTTTCTGTCGAAATGTATGACAAATGTTTTAAATAATAACTACAGTGGAAAAGAATTGTGTAAATAAAAGGGATTTTAAACGTCGGCAAAATCTGAAGTATATTTAGAAAAAAACCGGCGAAAAAAGTGCGAAAGGTGCGGCGACCCAGCCCATTGTTTACATGTGTCGGTCCATTTCTCATCTTGTTCAACTTTATCACTTCTTTGTGTTGATTATCAATAAATGGGGTTTTTATGCCTCTCATATGCTGTTTCCCATATGCAGTGTTTTATTATCTCCTTAAGTTCATCAACGGGCAAATAGTTTCAATCAAATGGAATTCGTAATTAATAATCTGAAATAAATTCAACGAAACTCAACATTTAAAAATAATATTGCTAACATACCACCTAACGTATGTTGGATTGCTTCAACGTAAAACATTTTATACCGATATATTTTAATTTCTGCTCAAGTAAAATTTTTCCTCATGTAATGATAGGATTTGGGGGGGGGGGTGATCTTTAAAGATACTTTGAGGTGTTTGAAAACGCGAAAATTAAACTGATGACGTCTACCTTGACGCGTTATTTTCAAAGATTCCTAAAAGCATTTTTAAACTCTCCCAAAAAAATTATAATATTGCAATCCAATTAATATAACTTTTTCAATATTTCCAAGCAGAAGAGCATTTACTATATATGTTTATATATCACTCTTTTGTCGAATTTAAAGAGCTTATTAAAGAAAATTATAATGCTTCATGAAATTAAAAAAAAGATTTAGGGACACTTTAAATCATACAATAAGTACTTGCGATCAAGGTGAAAGAACAATTCTGCTAGGAGATATGAACGGATGGGTCGGCGTCCAACGTCAGGATACAGGTACAGAAAGGGTCCTAGGTAATTTTGGGCATCCAACAAGAAAAAATTATAACGGGGAAAAATTAGTTAGCTTTTGCTTAGAAAAGGGCCTATTTATTACAAGTACTTAGTTTCGGCATAAAATGATTCACACGTACACCTGGTGTAAAGGAAATATAATATAAAATTTGTTCATCCAAGGAAGAGGTACAAATTTATTGTGACTCATGTTTCGATAGGATGCGTGGTTTTTGTTTTATTCGTGAAAATAACATTGACAGTAAAAAAAATCAAATATTTGAAAAAACAATGCAAGGTACGAAAACATATAAATGAACAAAAATTGTGCATTCAAAAAAGACTTACAAACCCGTAATCAATTTTTGTGGTAAGAATATATTCAAAATGAAAAAATTAACTTTTTTGATAAACGGCACAAGCTAAAATAAAATGTTAACTAATAAAATTTGTCGCCTGAATTATATTCATTACTTTTCATTTGAAATCAAATACAAATTTAGTAATTTGTATATGAAGAACATATAACACGAAGCACAAAGTGCGCGCTCAGTGTATTTACCAAATCGCACGCCGTAAGTGCGCTCAAACTTTTTTGTTTCTATCATACGGTTCAAATGATTTTCAAATCAAATATCGAGCGCGAAGCGCGAGTGTCTGGATGAGAATGTGTTCCTTAAGGTCGATAGAACCTTGAGTAAATAAAGTTCCTTTTCAGTCTAAAATAAAAACAAATTTAACAACCACTTAATATGTAGAGGTTTTGATAATTTTATAATATTTGCAAACAAACTTTTTCTTTTCATCAAAGTCGAACACGAAATTCAAAAATCTAGAGGAGCCGAGCGTAAAGCGCGATGTAAATACGCCCGAGCGCGTAGCGCGAGGTGAATACATAATCGAGCGCGAAGCGCGAGATCCAACAGTCGCGCGCCCTAGGCGCGCTCAAACTTGCGAGCGAAGCGAGCCGCGCGCAAAGCGCGCGATCAGAATGTGCCCGCAAAGCGGGCAGATTTTTTTTTGTTGCACTGTTCTTGTAAATTAATCTTCTTTCGTATCTTGCATACTTTGACCGCAAAATGGAATTTTTTAGTATTTTTTATGATTAAAACCAGAACCGTTAGTCAAAAAATGCTGATCAACGAACTTGATCTTTCTTTTTCCAACCTAAACTGATCAGTCTTTCAGAAGTTATGCGGGTACTAATTGACATTTCCCGCTACTAACGCCCCTCCGGCCGCACAGGATCGTTGAGAGCATTAGTTCCGCATTTGGCCGGTGTGCCGCACTAGTGCTACCGTTTCTCGCAACTGAGAATAATCGCTAAGGATATAAGAATGCTTCAACCTGAAATCGGGAATTAATTTGCGAGGCGGCCGCGGTGTGCCAATTTCTATACTTTTTGATGTCCGAAAAGTTAATTAACTCTTCGGACTTAACAAAATATACTTTTTTTTTATAACCTCATGCTCCTTAGAAATTATTCTTTTCTATTGTTTTATAATAACAATTTTTCAACCACAAAAAAAAACGAAAACCAGCGAACTGTCAACAATTTGTCTCAATAATTTACTTTTTTTTAAACCAAAGAATAGCGGCGGACATGAACCTATGTTTTAGCCTAGGATTAAGTATAGGTATAAACCTAGGACAGACCTGGTTTTTTCTCCTGGCCACTTGGACCAAGTCCTAAGAAAAGACCAGGTTTTTTCGGGAAGTGTGCTACGTGGGCAGGTGCCGACAGATGTAAACGATGAGCTGGGTCGCCGCACTTCTCGCATTTTATTCGCCGTTTTTTTCTAAATATACTTCAGATTTTTCGACGTTGAAAATCTTTTCTATTTACACAATTCTTTTTCGCTTTTGTTTTTCTTCAAACCATTTACCATACATTTTGACACAAAACTGCTCGAAAAATCCGGAAATGACGTAAAATTCCTGTACATGAGCACTAGGGTGGCTCAAAAATGCATGGCAAAATTTTTCTTCATGCTAGAGGGCAACGATCCCCCCCATTTTGTTTCAAATCCGAAAAAAGAAAATCCTTTATTTTCGTTTTTTCGATTTTAACTGCTGCCGGTTTTGACTTGAAGTTTCCCATGTAAAATGCATGGGGAAAAATCACTTTTTTCAGTTTTTGAAATAATTTTGTAGGGTTTGAAAAAATGCGACGGAAAAGTATGGTGGCTTGTAGAGAATTTTCCAACGAAGAATTTCATGTATTAGACATATGGGTTTGACACCCCTAACACACCCCCACGAGTCCCTGAAAACCATAAAAATGACCTTTTGGGCACTGTATTCTCGTCTTTTTTTTACCTGAAGTTATTTATATTGGTCTAGTCAAATATTGATTAACATTACGTAATGACTTTTCAATTATTTAAACAAATTCCATTTGTTAAAATATTTTTTTTTTTCAAAAATTCTTTTTGTTTCCTACAAATTATTACTATTGGTCTACTGTAATATTTATTAACAATAATTTAATAATTTGTAAAAATTTAAACCAATGGAATTTGTTTAATAATTTTTTTTTCGAAAATTCGCTTTTTTTCGTAAAAATTATTACTATTGGTCTAGTAGAATATTTATTAACAATAATTTATTCATTTTCAAATATTTAAACAATTGGAATTTGTGTTAATAATTTGTTTTTCAAATTTTTCTTCTTCATGTTGAAACTCAATAATAATTCATTTTTTATAGAATTGGAAAATATTTTTCAATAAATTTATATTATTAAAGATGATAAACTTCGACGCATTTTTAGACGAAAAACCCTTAATTCTTAAAAAAACAAATGTTTAAGAAAAATTATTCAAACAAATTCCATTTGTTTAAATAATTGAAAAGTAATTAACCAATGTTAATAAATATTCCACTAGACCAATATAAATAATTTTAGGTAAAAAAAAACGAGAATACAATGCCCAAAAGTTCGTTTTTATGGAACAAAATGGGGGGGGGGATCGTTGCCCTCTAAAAAAAAAGTGTTTTGGAGCCACCCTAATGAGCACTGGCGACGCGTCGCCACTGCCTTTTTATCCTAGACATCGCGACGTCTACGATAAAAAGGCCTACAGGCCAAATGCTGACAAGTAGACGAATCGACCTGCGTCGACTTTCCTTTCGTCTAATTCCTCCAAATTCAAGTTGGCACTTTGCCGTCTGCATGTACTCACGGCCTCGGCCCAAAAGGCATCATTCCTTGTCTGACTGATACGGCGTCAACTTGTGTTTCATCAAAATAAACTAACTGACCAGATCTACACTATTAAAAATGTTTGGAATTCTCCAACACTTCTACAATGCAAGCGTAAGGTAAAATTGCAAACACGGTATTGGAATGACGAAATTGCAATACATGTATTGTAAGTGCTGTAAATCGTGAAGCACCGTCGAGCATTCCAATACATGTATTGTAGCGTTTATAAATCGAAAATTGTGCACAAGGAATTCACGGAATTCATTAAACTAAAGGAATTCACGAAATTTATGGAATTCGTGGAATTCACGGAATTAATGGAATTCAAGGAATTCACGGAATTCACAAAATTTATGGAATTCACGGAATTCAATAAATTTATGGAACTCACGGAATTCAATAAATTTATGGAACTCACACAATTTATGGAATTCACAAGAATCCAAAAGAATCCAAGCAGAAGAGCATTTACTATATATGTTTATATATCACTCTTTTGTCGAATTTAAAGAGCTTATTAAAGAAAATTATAATGCTTCATGAAATTAAAAAAAAGATTCAGGGACACTTTAAATCATACAATAAGTACTTGCGATGAAGGTGAAAGAACAATTATATACATACAAAATTCATGGAATTCACGAAATTCGTGGAATTCATGGAATTCACGGAATTCATCAAATTTAGGAAACTCACAGAATTCATGGAATTCACGGGATTTATGGAATTCATGAAATACACGGAATTCATGAAACTTAAGGAATTCACGAAATTTATGGAATTCATGGAATTTGCGGAATTAATGGAATTCAAGGAATTCACAAAATTGATGGAATTCACGGAATTCATGGAATTTGCGGAATTCACTAAATTTATGGAAGTCACAGAATTCATGGAATTCACGGAATTCACAGAATTCATGGAATTCACGGAATTCATGGAATTCACGAATTTTATGAAATTCATGGAATTCACGGACTTTATGGAATTCACGGAATTCATGGATTTCACGGAATTCATAGAATTCGCGGAATTAACTAAATTTATGGAATTCACGGAATTCACGAAATTTATGGAATTCATGGAATTCCCGGAATTCTCCAAATTCACGGAATTCATGGAATTCACGGAATTTACGGAATTCGTAGAATTCATAGAATTCACGGAATTAATAGAATTCATGAAATTCGCAGAAATTACGGAATTCGTGGAATTCGTGAAATTCGTGGAATTCATAGAATTCATGAAATTCACTGAAATCATGGAATTCACTAAATTCATGGAATTCATGAAATTCACCGAATTCATGGAATTCACTAAATTATTGGAATTCACGGGATTCATGGTGTTCACGGAATTTATGGGATTCACGAAATTCATGGCACTCATGGAATTCATGGAACTCACAGAATTCATACAATTCGGAATTCATGTAATTTAACAAATTCTCGGGATTGATTGTATTCACAGAATTCGCGGAATTAACTGAATTCAAGGAATTCACGGAATTAACGAAGTATATGGAATTCAAGGAATTGACGGAATTTATAGAATTCAAGGAATTGACGGAATTCATGGAATTCACGGAATTGATTGAATTCGGTGAAATCACGGAATTTATGGAATTCAAGGTGTTCAAGAAGTTCGTTCTATCCAAGTAATTCACGGAATTCATTGAATTCATGAGATTCACTGAATTTACGGAATTCTCGGTATTCACGTTCCATGAATTCCTTGAAATCCATGAATTCATTGAACTCCATGAATTCTTTGAATTCTCTGAATTCATTAAATTTGGTAAATTCCTTGAATTCTGTGAATTAAATGAATACCATAATTCGGGCGAATTTTTGAATTTCATGAATTCCGTGAATTCATCAAAATCCATGAATTCCTTGAATTCCACGCATTCGTTGAATGCCACGAATTCCTTGAATTTCATGAATTCTATGAATTTCATAAATTCTATGAATTTCATGAATTCTATGAATTCCGCGAATTCCGCGATTTCCTTCAATTCCTTGAAATCCTTGAATTTCGTGAATTCCCTAGATTGCGTGAATTTCATAAATTCCGGGAATTCCTTGAATTCCATCAATTCTTTGAATTCCATCAATTCCTTGAATTCCATTAATTCCGTGAATTCTATGAATTCTGCCAATTCCGTGATTTCCTTTAATTCCGTGAAATCTTTGAATTCCTTGAATACTATGAATTTCATGAATTCCATAAATTCCTTGAATTCCTTGAATTTCGTGAATTCTTTAGATTTCGCGAATTCCGTGAATTCCTTAAATTACATCAATTCCTTGAATTCCATAAGTTCCATCAATTCCTTGAGTTCCATCAATTCCGTGAATTCCATCAATTCCGTGAATTCCATTAATTCCGCCAATTTCGTGATTTCCTCTAATTCCTAATGTATTGTAAAATTTCAATACATGTGAGGTACCATTGCAGTACCAGCATTTGTGAACTACAACATTTTGTATTTCAGCGTTACCTGACGTTTCGGAAATAAACTTCCAATACATTTGTTGGAAGTTTCGAGCGGAAATTTTTAACAGTGTACGAATCTGCGTCAGAACAAATTAAATTAAAAAGACTTTTCATTCAGACCGTCACAGCATGTCATTTTTGATCTATAACTATATATTTACTTAAAATCATACAAATGCTATATTTATTGGTTGATATATTATACCAATGAACGAACTGTTAAAAATGTAGGAATGTTTTTCAAATTCATGAAATTATTTTTATTACCTTATAATACATTCATAACTGTTGGCCGTAATAAATATGAATATGAACACGAATAAAGTGAATCCCACTAAATAAAACCATTAATTTTCAAACATAAAAAAGAATTTGTGATGGAATAGTTAAATTTTCAAACAAGAAGATTAATTTTTGTCTATCATGATGAATCTTCCATCAAATATAATGGTTTGTAACAAAGCAGTTGCATCCTCAACGAATACAGATTACCTACATCAATTGGATTTGATATCAATAACGCTGGATTTACTTGAAATCAGAAAAATTCTATATCTATTGGTTAGTGTATTATGAAAATCAAGAGAGTAAAAAAGTGAGAAATCTTTCTAAAATACATCAAATTACTGTTATTGCCTTCTCACACATTCATGGCAAATCTCAAAGATATTTTTTATCTGAAGTTGGATGAAAAAGTTCCAAATAATTGAATACTACAATCATCCAACCACCGAACTTTGGAATTCGTTCTACTGTGCGATCATAATCTACTTTCTACCAGAAGGCGAATCTCGTGTATTTGAACTCGAGATGTTTGTTTTCATAAGAAGCTTAGGGGAAGTATATGCATGTATATATACCATTAAACCATTTCCCTTTCAGGGTAGGCGTGACACTACCCGATTCGGGTAGTGTTTCTAGGTTTTTCTTGTAGTTATAAATAACTACAAGTGTGGGCTCACCACACCCACGATGTGCCAACAGCACTCATGTCAGTATTCTTGAATGGTCACCCATCCAAGTACTAACCGCGTCCAACGCTGCTTAACTTCAGTGATCTGACGAGAACTGGGTTTTCAGCGTGGTATGGCCGTTGGCCATGTATACTTCGGTATATATACGATTCCTTTCACACATTTATTTAAAAGAAGGTTTTTTATTAACATTTTAAATATTTCATTCATATTTTGAAAAAATCATTTTCGATTTAACGTTTTAGTCGTAGTTCATTTACATTTCAAAATGTTTGAAACTTTCCAAATTTTGAGTACCGTTTATTTTTTAATTAAAGCTTCTGACATTTCGAAAAATTTGTGTGCTTGAATTTTTTCTAATACATTTTGTTAATTTCTTCTTTAAAAACCAACTTTAAATTTTTTGTTTAACTTTTCAGAAGTACCATTTTCTTTAATTTTCAGATTCATCAAAAAAGGTTTTATATCTGTGCTGATACTATCTGTAAATAATTTCCAGTCACTAAGAATGATTTAAAAAATTCTTTATTACGTTACAAACAAATTATTGATCACAGTTTTCAACTCGACCACCATCGAGTTCGGACGTGTTTACGAGAGCGCCGGTTATTGGTGTTATTGTTAGTGTTTACATACGCACGAGTGTTCCGCTCTCAACTAGTGTATAGTTAAACCTCTATATATCGTGTTAGTGCTGTGGAAATGCGCATCCTTGTGCATCATCCAAAACCATGATGAACCCCAACAGTAGTGAACCCCATAGTTTAACAAATTTATAAGTCACGAATAGCAAAAGCTCTAGCAACTCTCCAATAAACAACTATGCCGACGCTGCGGAACGTGATTCATTCCCCAAGAAAGACCAGGCTATTATTATTAACTCTATTCAAGGTATCTCTATAGATGAATATGCGAATGCTGTGGGACGGCTCGTTAGTCCCAACAACATTAGATTTGCTTCTAGAATCTCCAATGGAAGGGTATGTATGTTCTTAGATAGTAAACAAACTGCCGATGCCCTCACAGAAAAGGACACGACTATAAACATAGATGAACACACTCTGGAACTACGACCCTTGATAACTCGAAATAAACGGCTAATCCTATCTAATGTATGTCCTGTTATTCCACACTCTGTACTCAAGAAATCACTAGAAGATATTGGAATAGTGACAGCTTCTACAGTAACCTTTCTAAGAGCTGGACTGTCCGGCCCAGGCTTTCCTCACGTCTTAAGTTTTAGAAGGCAGATATACATCCACCCTGACAGTGTCCCAAATATACCAGAATCCTTACAAGTAACTTATGATGACACTTCATATTGGATCTACCTATCTACTGATACTGTAACGTGTTTTTTATGCAAACAATCAGGACACATTGCAAAGAACTGTAAAACCGTCCCTTCAGTCCCACAAGAAAATGTTATCTAATCGAACAAAACTTCAGCTACAGATATCTTAGGCCAGCTCAAAGACAACTCTTCAAACCTCGAACCATGCAAGTTTCCTCTACTCCCACCCCCAGGCCCCGAAGTCATGGAAGGCGTGGACTCCCTAAATGCAGGAATGAAACGTCCCCACTCTACTAGCTCTTCATCTAAAAATTCGGAAATTTTACCAAACCTGGAAAAAAATCTCGAAAATAAAACCCCCACAAATATCGAAGAACCCTTCAAAAAAGTTAAGTCAAAAAAGAAAAAGAAAATAAATGATTCTACTACAAGCTCGAATAGCCCTCTTAACTACTTACAATTTAAAAGTTTCTTCGACAAGGGAAGAGGAGCCTCAAATCCAGCTTGTTTAGCCAAAGAATATACTGAAAATACCCGAGCCCTGATTACGATGATGAAAGAATTGTATCCGAGCCTAACAGAGCGCATAGCAAAAATAAGATGCACAACAATTCTTAACAAACTTCAGAAATCTTTGGTAGGTGATGGAAACATCAGCTCTGATGAAGAGTCACTGTCAATTTCGGAAGATAATGAAAACCATGACACTTAATTCCTATTAATGGCCTTGAAAATTATTCAGTGGAACCTAAATGGGCTCTACCCTCGACGCGAATTTCTTAAATTACTTATTAGAGATCAATTTCCATCTATAATGTGTTTCCAAGAAACAAATTTCAAGGATTTATTTTGCGCACCATTTAGAAACTTTACGTCTGTTTTTAAAAATCACTCAAATACAAATTTTGCCAGTGGCTGCGTAGCAATTTACATTAAAAATGATATACCTTACAAAGAAGTCCAACTCAATAGTAACCTTGAAGCTATCGCCTTGTCTATCCTTACCCCATCTAAAATATGCATTTGCAATGTATACATTCCAAATCGGTACGAAATAAGTCTTCTTGAGCTCAAACAACTTACCGATTAGCTTCCCAAACCATTTATTCTGCTTGGAGATTTTAATGGCCATAATTCTCTCTGGGGCTCAAACTACACTGACGCCAGAGGCAGGATAATTGAACAGTTTTTGGCTGAACTTGACGTTGTCCTTCTGAACGAAAATAAACCTACACGTTTTAATATCTCAAATGCTACGTTCAGTTCGATTGATCTATCAATATGTAGTGCAAGTATAGCCCAAAATATAAATTGGGAAGCCTCTGAGGACCTTTACAACAGTGATCATTTTCCATTAAAAATATAAATACAAAATCCTCATCCAACCCTATATAATTATACACCAAGATGGACGTTCAAATCAGCTGATTGGGTGAAATTTCATATAGATTTGGATGCCAAAATAGCCAGCTTAAAATCACCTTCAGAAGTCAATAAAAACGAAATTGATGATATCGTTAATGCACTAGTTGATGCCATTACAGAGGCAGCGGATGAATCTATACCTAAAACGTCCCTTCAATCATTTGAATACCAAGTACCCTGGTGGAAGCCAGAGGTGTAGGAAGCACTTAAATAAAAGAAGCACGCTTATAATGTATGTAAAAAACACAAGACACTCGAAAACAAAATTGAGTTTAAGAAACTTCGAGCCATTTCACGGAAGATAAATAAGCAAATTAATAGAAGTTCTTGGATCGACTATACTTCTTCTCTAAAATACAACACTTCAAGCTCAGAGGTGTGGAAAAAGATCAACATAATCGAGGGAACGTCATCCACTGTTCGGATCACAACCTTAATCAAATCTGATGGTAATATTGCAACAGATTCCAAAGAAATTGCTGACGAGCTAGCGGATAATTATGCCTCAAATTCCAGTAATGCAAACTACGACCAAAATTTCTTTGCCGTCAAGATCGACAACGAGAGACTTATAGACCCAAGATTGGATGAAAACAAAAACTCTACTATTAATACCCCACTTCTTCTATCTGAACTCACATCCACACTCAATCAGTGCAAAAATACTAGCCCTGGACCTGACAAAATACCGAATATACTTCTGAAGAACCTTTCATCCAAAGCACTAGAATATCTTCTCGCTCTGTTCAACTGTATTTGGATCTACAAAGTTTTTCCTAATAAATGGAGAGAATCCTTAATTGTTCCAATTCTCAAACCAGGAAAGGATAAACTCAAAGCTAGCAGTTATCGAACCACCGCGTTAACGTGTAACATGTGCAAATTAATGGAAAAAATTATAAATAAAAGACTCAGATGGTTTTTGGAGAAAGAAAAATTCTTCAATGTGAATCAAAGTGCTTTCCGACAACATCGATCTACACTTGATCCCCTTGTGCAACTTGAAACCAATATACGTGACGCATTCATCAGTGACCAACATCTCTTAGCTGTTTCCTTAGATATCGAAAAATGCTATGAAATGGTCTGGAAACATCGCATCTTAAAATCTTACTTGATAAGGGTGTAGATGGCTCAATGATACATTTTATAAAAAATTTCCTTCTTAAAAGACTCATACAAGTCAGAGTAAATGGTTACCTTTCAAAAGAAACTAAACTCGAAAATGGAGTTCCCCAAGGATCTGTTTTGAGTGTTACGCTATTTCTAATTACATTCAATGATGTAATTTTCTGTATTCCTCGACCTGTAAGAAAAAGTCTTTTTGCCGACGATATGATAATCTTCTGTAGTGGAAGAGATCTACAAACAACACAGGAACTTATTCAAGACTGTCTTAATAAACTGCAAGATTGGGCTGGCAGGACTGGCTTTATATTTTCAAAAACAAAAACCACCTGTATCTTATTCTCTAAAAAAGATCAGATAATCAAAATCCGAGATTGTTTTTAGATAATTATGCATTGGGAGTTGTTGAAACAATGAGGATTCTTGGGCTTATCTTTGACAACAAACTTACATGGCGCCCCCACCTTAGATACCTGAAAGATGATTGTAAGCGCAGACTCAACATCATAAAAACCCTTGCCAAAAGAAATTGGGGAGCAGACCAAAAAATACTAGCCAACACCTACAAGGCCGTTATCAGATCTAAACTGGATTATGGATCATTAATTTATAACTCTGCCAAACCTAGTGATCTAGAAACGATCTCTCCCATACATAAGCAGCTCAGCCTGACTTACTCTATTGCAATAGCCTCCACACCAAATAATCCTGCATATGAAAATATCTTCTTGGGAAAATACCACGACGAGTACCAGAAACATCCAAACTCATATGTACCTTCCTACGTCAGAATGAACACTTATCTACAAGAATTAAACATCGAAATGCCAACAATTGCTCCCAGAAGATTTTACAATTTTCCCTACTGGGAATTTGCAGGTCCCAATGCAATCACTGAATTGAAGGAACTGTCCAGGAATGAAACTGATCCGATTGAATACAGATCTGCGTTCGCAGAAATAATAAACAGATTTCCAAATCATATACCTATTTATACTGATGGTTCAAAAGCAAACACTGGATGTGGATGCGCTATGGTTACACCTGAAAACCAATTCCAGTATAAATTACCGGACTGCTTTAGTATATTCCGATGCGAGTCTTACGCTATTTTGCAAGCTATGAAATATATAGAAATCTCAAATGACTCTTTCTTTGCTATTCTTACCGATTCACTGTCGGTAATTGAGGCCATCAACAACACCAACAAATTTGATCACATAGTGCAAGAGATTCAAGAAATATATTGGACCCTAAGAAATCGAAGAAAGGAAATCATCTTAATCTGGATACCGTCTCATCTGGGAATCGAAGGAAACGAGACAGCAAACGCTCTAGCCAAATCAGCATGTTTACTCCCTGTGCCTAACGTTCCGGTTCCTGTACATCATAAAGACTTCAAGAAATATATATGTCAAGCTGTCAAAACCTTCTGGAATGACCATTGGAAATCCTCCAACAACACCAAGCTGCACCTGGTTAGAGACGATTTTTTCAAAAAAAAATCAAATCATCTTAGAAAACCGTAGAGACCAAGTTACGCTAACTAGAATGAGAATTGGGCACTCTAACTTAACCCATTCGCACTTAATCGCCAAAACTGGGCCAGAACAATGTGATCTCTGTGAAGTTCCTATCTCGATACGTCCTATATTGGTTGACTGCAACAAATACAACGATAAACGGATGCATCTCAAAAGCGTGACTGACTTCAAGAAAATGCTATCCGACCCAAATACATTCAATAATGTACTCAAATATCTTCAAGCCATCGATATCCGGCATCTCATCTAGAGGAATTCTCGTACAGTGTTTACATATAGTAACCGTGTTTAATATTTATATTTATTTACCAGTTTCAAATACTAACTATCTGCTAACTACACATAATGTTTCTTCTACAACCACATATTGTATAAAACCTATTGTAGTCGCTAATGACCACTGCAGTTGATGCGACTTTAAGCCTTCATTTAATAAAAAAAAATTATTGATCAAAAGTTCTTTTCGAGATGGGGAATGTTTATCTCATTGAAATCCAGAGATTTTGTATGGAATGTGTGTGAAATAGAAGTTTTATTACTGTTACTTGAAAGAAAATGCTATCCGGCAAATTAAAAAAAAAAATCACAGTTTGACTATTTATCAACGAACATGCTTAATTTTTTTCAACGAAATAATGTAAGAATGCTTTTTCGGTGACTGTTTGATATGATACTTAGCGAATTTGGAAGCATTTTTGATTATTCAAACAATTTTTTACAAGAAATTCAGAGTTTTTCCATTTTTCAACGAATAGGCTCAATTAAAAAAAATAAACTAAGAATGATTTTCCGGTGACAGTTTGATATGATACTTTGCAAATTTACAAGAAATATTAATTATTTACAACAATTTTATAAACAAATTCAGAGTTTGTCTATTTTTCAACAAATAGGCTCAATTTTTTTTAATCAACTGAGAATATCTTTCCGATGACTCTTTTCTATGTGGCTTTGCAAATTCCCAAGAATTACGATTTAAACCATTTTTATAATAAAATTCAGAGTTTTCCATTCTTCAACGAATATACTTAATTTGTTCACGGAATCAACTAAGAATTTCTTTTACCTGAGTTTGTTTCATGATGTTTCGCGAATACGCAACAATTATTTATTTAAAACTAAGATTTTGTTTATAATAAATTTTGTTTTCCAACGAATAGGCTCAATGTTTTTACAAAATTAACTGAGAACGTATTTGCGATGACCAACAGCCATACCACGCTGAAAAAACCAGTTCTCGTCAGATCACTGAAGTTAAAAATCGGGTAGTGTCACGCCTACCCTGAAAGGGAAATGGCTTAATGGTATACTACTTTTCTATAGCAATTTACAAATTCCCAAGAACAATGATTTATTTATTTAAACAATTTTTGTAACGAAATTCAGAGTTTGGTTATTTTTCAACGGAAAGGCACAATTTTTCTAGGAGTCAACTAAGAATATCTTTCCGATGAATCTTTTCCATGTTACCAATAATGTATTTCCAATAACTATTTTCTACGATACTTTGCACATTTACAATAATTATGAATTCTTTAAACAGTTCTCATAAACATATTCAGAGTTTGGGTATTTATCAAGGAATAGGCACAATTTGTTTACGGAGTCAACTAAGAATATCCTTCCGATAACTTTTTTCTGTGATACTTTGTAAATTCCCAAGTATTATTAATTATTTGAACAATTTTTGTCAGCAATTCGGAGTCAACTAAGATTGTCTTTCCGATGCTCTTCATATGCTGTTTTCTGAACTTACAAGAATGAATAATTATTTTTAAACAACTTTTTAAAAAAAACTCAGAATTTGGCTATTTTTCGACGAACAGGGTGAATTTTTTCCAGAATTGACTATGAATATCTTTCTGATGACTTCTTTCGATTATGCTCTTCAAATTTCCAAGATTTATTAATTATTTTAAATATTTTCATGAGCAAATTAAGAGTTTGGCAATTTGTCGAAGAAACCCTCCCGTCAAACCTCCTGCTCGACATACACAACTCGATACCTGGACTCTTCTGGAGTCGAGATCATACACTGTGTATTTCTATGAAAATTTGTACGCGTCGAACATTTTATAGGATTTTTTCCAAAGTTGCATGGAAATGTTTACAGTTGCGCAATTATTTATTCTGCATCGTGAAGCATGTGAAGCCGTGTACAAATCAAAATTATAGAAGTAAAAACTAATTTCATGGTATTTTATTGAACTTCATTTCCAAATGAAATAATTACATGTAAATAAATTTGTCGCGCTTGGAGCCGCGTATGAGGCCCTAGTATTAGTTTAAAGTTCGTCTGCTCGTTTTTAAATTCAACTATTTTATTTTAGAAAACTTATTTTTCATATTTGAAAGTAAATGGTTTTATTTACTGGAATTTACTACGAATGTAGTAATATATAGTTAAAAGTTTGTCATAAGGACAACCGCAGGATTTCGCCGGGAGCGGGTGCTAATCTGAAAAATTGCACCCGCTCCCAGCGAAATCGCG
>CAKNYM010046967.1:43836-72203 GCA_932195095.1 Andricus curvator | reverse complement strand
GCGAAGTTGGCTGAACAAAACTTTATCGCTCTAAAAAATTTCCTGCAGCAAATTTTATTCTTAGTTTTTTCTGTGGTGTTATATATCATAATGAGGTGTTGTATATCATAAAGAGGTATTGTTTATCAGAAAAAGGTGTTGCTTATCAGAAAGGGATGCTAATCAGGAAGAGATGTTTATCAGGAAGAGGTGTTTGTTACTTTAAAATTTTAGTGGTTTTATTGTTCGAGCCGAAGTGAAAAGATGCTTCGGACATCGCTATTATTCCGCCGCTATGAAACAAAGAGAAACTTTATGGCTGGCGATCATCTTGATTATGATTTATGAATACCGTAGAGGAGACATATTAATAATAATGCACGAGACAAGTGTACTTATTCTCTAGAGAAGTTGGAATTACGAGAATATGCATCAGATAGCCACAGAGGGACACTCACAGTGAGGATAATTACTCCTAGAACATTTTCCATAAACGATCCATATTTCAATCTAACCTTAAATTATGGTATCGTCATCTTTCAATTTCGAGAAGCTATTCCAATTTAAATTTAGCGCCATAACGATTTTCAAATTAGAGATTATGTTCAAGTCTGTCCTTGCGATATTTTGGCGCCAAATTTAAATTTCAAAACAAAATTTTTTAAATATTCTTATCCGCGAACCGGAAGATGAAACACGATTTACGAGCAGATGTTGCACGCATGCAGTGATTTTTCGCGCGTTAGTTTCATGGAACAGTATCGAATCGGAAATTCAGATGGTTCCGCGTCATTACCTGTATGCATAAACTTCAAACTTTACCGGTTAAAATTGGGTGACTGAACCGAGAAATGAGTTTTTCGCAATCTGGCTAATTTGCATACTTTGTTTAAATACCATCTAATTAAATTGGATTTAGTTACTGCATCATAAAATTATAAATTGTAAAAATCATAAAACAGTAAACTGACAGTGTGATATGCATCATTATTTATTTTCTCGGGGCAAATTGAAAAATGTGTTTGAATACTTCGTCAGAAGTACAAACATGATAGTTCATGAAGCGGAAACAGAATCAGAGGTCTCTAACGACGTTGTGTCCAACTGGCAGCGACAGCTGAATCCCAAGCGGCGAAGGATCGATTGCTTGTAAATAATTATCGGTCCCCGGTGGTAAACACGGGCGTTAATTACCCCAGAGTGGCTGATAGATGTGTGATGGTTGGTTTCATTCGACAAATTAAAATCTTCATAAAATCTGTTGAAAATAACTGGAATTATTGTTATAGTCCAGGGTGTCCGAAAAACATCATTTTCAAAATTTCCTGATTTTTCCCTGACTAATTTTTCATTTTGCTTAATCAATAATATTCAAAGACCAAAATTCTAATCTTGTAGAATTTTTAAAATGGAATCTTTCAGAAATGGAATAAAACAATTTTTAATTTAAATTTATAATAAATACATAAGACTTCAAAACAATTTGAGTTAAAGTCATTGATTTCAGTCAAATTGGAGTGAACTTCGAGGATTTTGAGGAAAATGAGAAGAATACGATGAAATTCATGAAAATTCAAGTGAATTGAGAACAATTAAAAAATGAAGGAATTCAAAAAAAAATTGACGAAGTATCTAAGAATTCAAGGTTGATTGAAATGTGTAGAATGAATTTGATTTAGAAGAATTCAAATGAATACAAAAAATTCAAGAGAATTTAAAAGAATTCAGGATAAATTAATAAGAATTCAGGGTGAATTCCAAATCAATTCAAATGAACATCAAAAAATATTTGAAAATCTCTTCAAATCTTTTGTAACCTTACGAGATTTCTCAATTTTTTGTGAACAAAATCTGTCAAATTAATTACAATATTATAAAATCCGGTAAAATTCTATGAAATTTGATATTCCCTAAACATTCTGGAAAATTGATTAAAAAACTTTGAGAACTTCTAAAATCCCTTGAGACTTGTAAAATTCTAATATTCCGTAAAATCGTTCCATATCTTCAAAAAATCTAGGAAATCCCTTGAAATCTCTTGAAAATGCTTCAAAATCATTTGAAAAAGCCTAAAATATTTCAAACCCTTTGTAATCTCGTCAAATTGTTGAAAAAAATTAAAAATTTCTTGGAATGTTTTTAAATTCCCTAAAGTTTTTCAAATTCTTTGAAATTTTTTTAAATCCCTTGAAACGTTTTAAAGTTCTTGAAAATTCCTTGCAATTTTTTAAATACCCTAAAATCTTGAAAATCCTTTCAAATCCCTTCAAATTTTTGAAACCTGTTAGAAATTTCTTGGAATCTTTTAAAAATCGCTAAAAAATTTCAAATCGTTTAAAATCTTTTGAAATCCCTTGAAACTTTTTTAAGTTCTTGCAAATGCCTCGGAATCTTTTTAAATTCCCTAAAATATTTCCAATTCCTTGGAATCTTTTGAAATACCCTAAAATATTTCAATTGAAACCCCATGAAATTTTGTAAATCTCTTGAAAATTACTTGGAATTTTGAAAAATACCCTGACATATTTCAATTGAAACCTTTGAAACCCCATGAAATTTTGAAAATCTCTTGGAAATTACTTAGAATTTTTAAAAATGTCCTAAAATCTTTCCATTTGTTTCGAATCTTCAAATTATTGAAATCTATAAAAAAAATACCCTTAGATATTTCAAATCCTGTAAAATCTTCTGAAATCCTTTGAAAATTTTTACAGCTCTTGAAAATTCCCTGGGATTTCTAAAAATCCAAGAGAATCTTCAAAATTATTTGAAATCTCTTTAAATTATTGAAGTCAAGTGAAATTTCCTTGGAATCTTTTAAATCCTAAAATCTTTAAGAATCTTAAAAAATCTTTAGAATCTCAGAAAATATCTTGAAATATTTGAAAATCTTTGAAATCTGACGAAATCCTTTAATTCTTGTGAATAAATTCTTTGAAATCCATTAAAATATGATTAAGTCACGTGAAATTAAGAAATATGTGTTTCTTGAAATCTTGAAAAATTGCTTAAAAACATTGAAATAATTTTCAGAGATTTGATAACATTACCTCGAATCTTTAAAAACATTCTAAAACCTTATATGTCCTATAAAATCGTTCCATATCTTCCAAAAATGTAGAAAATTCTTTAAACCCCCCTAGAAAAATTTTAAATCCCTATAAATCATTCAAATTCTTGGAATTTTTGTAATCACTTAAAAATTCCTTAGAACTTTTAAAAATATCCTAAAATATCTCAAATCCTTTGGAATACCTTCAAAAATAGCAACCAAAAATTTTATAAACCCTTCAAAATATTTTGAAATCCCATGAAACTTTTTAAAGCTCTTGAAGATTCCTTGGAATTGTTTTTATACCCTAAAATCGTCAAAATCCTTTGAAATCTAAAAAATATTTTTAAAAAATTCAAGAAAAATCGGCAGTAGGTGTGGACCTGAATTCAATAATAGTTTTAATCAATCGGTTAATTTATTGAAAGCAAGCTAGTGATCTTTTTCATTCAAAAAGGATTCCAAATTCCCTGACTTTTGCCATTTTTTTTTTCAAAATCCCTGATTTCCACTTTTTCCCTGACCCTCAGCCACCCTCTTACAGTCGGAAAATTATTTTCAAATCCGAGTGGAACAAAGTCCAATTTTTGAAAGACTTCTTTCGTAACTGAGTAACAAATTTTCGTAACAAATTTTCGTTGGAGAAGACACAAAAGGAACGTGAGAGGAGTCCAAATAAGTTAGTTAATATAACGTAGGTACATATATCAGAGGAGATGTATTTATACTTTCAGCTTACGTGTGCATGGCTTTGTCTTTTATATGAACACGAAAGAGAAATTGACACACCTTTTTCTCCTCAAAGAAATAAAAGACTTTCATTTTGGCAATGACCTCGGATTTGTATAAATTTGAGGAGCAATTTTAAATAATGAAATATATTTTTAGAATTCTTCTCTGTCCGAATACTTCCTTTCTTCGGAGAAGGTTGGTGAATTCTGATATCACTCGTAAATTTGCATATAGGGATCGACCCTGTATACCTTCTCGATGTTAAATCCACCCTCTTCGTTATAAAGACTTGATACTTTTTTTCTGGAAGCACCCTCTTTCACAAGTTTTAGCATGTTCGAGAATAGTAAATGTTTTTGCCAGGAAGATATCACTTGTTCAAATATCCGGCCTGTGAAATATTATTTTTAGGATGCTTCCTGCATGAAAGAAGAGACAGGGTGGAAGCAAATCTTCATTTTCAAATTTCCCTGACTTTTTCCTGAACATTAATATTCAAAGAGCAACATTTTAATCTTGGAAGATTTTTAATGTAGTATCTTTCATAAAAGGAATAAAACAATGTCAGATTAAAACTTTAAAGGGTCAAATTTATTTATTTTAAGCAAAAAAGATGATTTTTCTAACAAAAGAGATGAACTTTTGATCCAAAGGGACCAATTTTCAACAAAACAGTTGAATTTTTGACCTCAAAAGATGACATTTTAACAAAGTATTTAAATTTTCAACAAAATAATTTAATTTAAAAAAAATATATTTTCAATCCAAATGGTCAAATTTTCTATCCAAATTGACGAATATATAACAAAACAGTTGAATTTCTTACCGAAGAAGATGACATTTTAACAAAATACTTGAATTAAAAAAAAAATTAAATTTTCAACAAAATAGTCGAATTTATAACCAAATAGTTGAGTTTTCTGCAACAAAAAATTAATTTTTAACCCAATAGTTGAATTTTCAGCCTATAAAGATGAATTTTCAACCAAATGATCCAATTTTTAATTTAAAAAGATTCAACTTTAAACAAAAACAGTTGAATTTTCAACAAAATAGTTGAATTTTCAACAAAATAATTAAATTTTCAACAAAATAATTCAATTTTCCAAAGAGTTTTATTTTCAACTAAAAAGATAAATTTTTACCATAAAATGGAAAAGTTAAATTTACAGTTGAAAATTAATTTTTAACAACAAAAAAACTAATTTTTAACCAAATAGTTGAATTTTCAAGAAGAGGAAATTAATTTTTAACCAACTGGTTGCATTTACAACCAAAGAGTTGAATTTTCAACTAAATGGTAGAATTTTTATTTATAAAAAATAAAATTTCAACAAAAAATTGTTGAATTTTCAAAAAAATAGTTAAATTTTCAACCAAAAAGTTGAATGTTCAACTAAAAAGATAAATTTTTAAACAAAAATGGGAAAGTTAAATTTTCAGTAAAAAAATTAACTTTCAACAACAACAAAAACGAATTTTCAACAAAATAGTTGAATTTGAAAACAAATAGTTAAGTTTTCAACAACAAAAAATTAATTTTTAACTAAATAGTTGCATTTATAACCAAATAGTTCAATTTTCATCAAGAGGAAATTAATTTTTACCCAAATGGTTGCATTTACAACCAAATAGTTGAATTTTCAACTAAATGGTAGAATTTTGATTTAAAAAAGATTAAACTTCAACCAAAAACTGTTGAATTTTCAAAACAAATTACAAAAATTTTCAACCAAAAAGTTGAATGTTCAACTAAAAATATAAATTTTTAAACAAAAATGGAAAAGTTAAATTTTCAGTAAAAAAATTAACTTTCAACGACAAAAAAACGAATTTTCAACATAATAGTTGAATTTGTAAACAAATAGTTAAGTATTCAAGAACAAAAAATTCATTTTTAACTAAATAGTTGCATTTATAACCAAATAGTTCAATTTTCGACCTATAAAGATGAATTCGCAACCAAATTGTCGAATTTTTATTTAAAAAAGATTAAACTTCAACCAAAAATAATTGAATTAAAAAAATAAATTGTTAAATTTTCAACCAAAGAGTTGAATGTTCAACTAAAAAGATAAACTCTTTTTAAAAAATGGAAAAGTTAAATTTTCAGTAAAAAAATTAATTTTCAACAGCAAAAAAAACTATTTTTCAACACAATAATCAAATTTTCAACCAGAGATGAATTTTCAACTCGAAAATATGAATTTTTAAATAAAATTTAATATGGTCTGGTAGTTTTTTCCTCACCTTCGGTCAACTGTCGCTGACCATGATAAAGAAATGAAAAAGATTATTTTTTTTTTAACCAAAAAACACGAATCATCATCTAAAAAAGGTCAATTTTCAACCAAAAAGGGAAAAGTTTTATTTTCAGATAGAAAAATAAATTTTAAACAAAAAACAACGAATTTTCAACGAAATAGTTAATTTTTCAATCAAAGAGATGAATTTTCTTCGAAATAGTTGAATTTTCAACCCGAAAATATGAATTTTTAACAAAATTGTTGAAATTTCAACCAAAAATAATAAGTTCTTAACAAAATCATTGAATTCTCAACCAAATAATAACATTTTTAACCAAAAAAGGTGAATTTTCAACTAAAATGATGAGTCTTCAACAAAAAATTATTTTTTAACAGAGTAGTTCAACCTTCAGCCCAGTAGTTCAATTTTTAACCAAAAAATACGAATTTTCAACAAATAATGTCATAATAGATATTCCAACCAAAAAATATTTTTATTTTAAATAAAAAATAGTTAAATTTCCAAACACCAAAATATGAATTTTCAAAAAAAAAAAAAAAAGGATGACTTTTTATCAAAATGAATAATAAACTTTATAACTAAAAATATGATCTTCAGGAGGAAAAAACTGCAAAAAAGGAAAAAGAAATAAAAAACAAAACTTCTTTTTCAAAATTCACTAAATTTTTATTTTCCCTAACCATTAGCACTGAAAGACCAGAATCTTAATCTTGTACAATTTTCAACATAGAATCTTTTATAAACGGTATAAAACAATTTCAAATGAAGATTTGAAAAATTCAAATTTATTATCGTTGAAAATTACTTAAAGTGCCTCTTAAAGAAATTCCCTGTCTTTTGCAAGATTTTTTTTTCAAAATCCCTGACAAACAAAATTCTTGGACTTTTCCCTGATTTCCAGGATCTCCCTGACCTAGGGATAAACCTAAAGTTATTAAAATTAAATTTAATCAGAAAAAAGTTCTTTCGCTAAGCTGGGATTCGAACGCCAGGTCAACTGATTGCCGGTCCGGTGCTCTACCACTAAGCTACTAGAGATCGAAGAATCCTTTTTCTGACACACGCATTCTTTTGCAAGGTGTTATGTTTTAATACATGTCAATCTTAATAAGAATCTGTATTATCATCGGATTAAAATGTTGATAAGACAAGTTAATCCTCTATTCCAGAAAATGTATTTTGCATAAGGTATAAACTTATCTGAAATTAATCAATTTTATCTCTGCGAAAGAGAGAGTAATTTCTGACCAAGTTTGAGTTTATGTGAGCAAAGGGTGCTTTTACAGCGCCAGTAACAAAGCGATGAAGTTGGATTTTATTACTCGGTGATATTGCAGTCAAGCCATGACATCGCATCAGTTTTGTCACGGCACGATAAGAGTTTGCCATTGCTACAAAAGTTTCATAGTCATTACGCAGTCATGATCAATATACACGAATGTTGCACATGTTCTCTTGGTTTGCACGCGACGGTGAATGAAGCCTCTTCTGCATTTATTATTAATAATTAGCTTTGGTACTGTTAACTTGTATGCAATTTTCCTGCCCTTGGGGAAGAATAGCCTTTACTGAGAAAAGGAAGGAGAAGTTCTAAAGACTCTTATTTCCGAGAATTACCCCTTCATTACGTGTCAAAGTTCCTCCCTTATCATTCCTGTCCTTAAAAATGAATGCAAAGAATCGATAGTGAATACGGAATATACTCAATAAATGATGAGCTAAGGGATTATTACGTTCAATGGTAGAGAAAAGCAGGCTTCATAGACCCAAAATGCTCTAAAAACAGGAGAAATGGGGTGATTTAAAAAAATGGGATAATAAATAAATAAATGTTGAATTTTCAATTTAAAAAAATATGGATTTCTACCAAAAGAAATGAATTGCCCAAAAAGACAAATTGCCAACAAAAGAGTTAGGTTTTCAAAAAATTGATTTTTTTATAAAACATTTTATTTTTAAACCAGAAAAAATTAATTTTCAACCAAATTGTTGAATTTTCAAACGAAAAACACGAATTACGAGTTATTTTTCAAATGAAAAGATTAAGACCAAGAAAATTAATTTTCCACCAAATAATTGAATTTTCAACTAAAAAATGGAATAATTAAATTATCAATTAAACAGTTTTTTAACAAAATAGTTCAATTTTCAACCAGAGAAATAAATCTTCAAACAAAAATTGGAATTTTCAGAAAAAACATGTGACTTTCAAAATATGAAATGATGAATTTTCATCCAAACAGTTAATTTCCAACCAAGAACGAAATTTTTTTAACCAAATTGTTGAATTTTTAAACCAAAAACACGAATATTCTATAAAACAGTTGAGTTTTAAATCCGAAAATATGAATTTTTAACAAAAAAATTAATTTTCAAACGAAAAAAATAAGTCCAAGGAGATTAATTTTCCACCAAAAAGACGTATTTTCAACAAAACTAATGAATTTTTAAACAAATAATAAAATTTTCAGCGAAAAAAGAAAAATTTCAAACCAAAAATGGAACAGTAAAATTATTATTATTATTATCAATTGAAAATTAAGTTTTAACAAAATAGTTCAATTTTCTACCAGAGAAATGAATCTTCAAACAAAAAATTGAATTTTCAGAAAAAGCATGGTGACTTTTAAAATAGGAAAGGATGAATTTTCATCCAAAAAGTTAATTTTAAACCAAGAAAGAAAAGTTTTCAACCAAATTGTTGAATTTTTAAACCAAAAACACGAATATTCTACAAAAAAGTTGAGTTTTAAACCCGAAAATATGAATTTTTAACAAAAAAGTTAATTTTCAAACGAAAACAATAAGACCAAGAAGATTAATTTTTCACCAAAAAAGACGTATTTTCAACAAAACAAATGAATTTTTTAAAAAATAATTGAATTTTCAACAAACCAACAAAAAACAATTTTCAAACTAAAAATGAAACAGTTACATTATTATTATCAATTTAAAAAATTAAGTTTAAACAAAATAGTTCAATTTTCTACCACAGAAATGAATCTTCAACAAAAAATTTAAGTTTTTAGAAAACACGTAACTTTTAAACCTAAAAAGATGAATTTTCATCCAAAAAGTTAATTTTCAACTACATATTTCAATTTTGAATCATAAAAAAAAATAATTTTCAACCAAATAGTTGCATTTATATCCAATAGTTAAACTTTCAAGAAAGAGACAAATTTTCAACAAAAGTTGAATTTTTAACGAACAAAAAAGTTTAATTTTCTATCAAGAAGATTAATTTTCAACTGAAAGACGAATTTTCAACAAAATACATGACATTTTAACTTTAAAAAAAATTAATTTTCATCCAAAAATAAAATGGTTAAATTGTCAGTTTAATCAATTATTTTTAAATTTAAAAAAACGAATTTTCTACAAAATAGTTCAATTTTCAACCAAAGAGATGAATCTTCAACCAAAAAAATCAATTTTTAAGAAAAAAAATTCAACTTTCAACCAGATAATTAAAAAAGACGAATTTTCAACCAAATAGTTAAATTTTCAACTAAAAAACATCAATTTTCGAAAAAAAATAGTTAAATTTTTAATTTAATAAATTAATTTTCAATAAAAAATGCATTTTAAAACAAAATATTAAATTTTTTACCAACAAGTTGAATTTTCAACTTAAAAAACATCAATTTCCATCAAAAAACGGAATAGTTGATTTCTCAGATTAAACAATGATTTAACAACAACAAAAATGAATTTTCAACCAAATAGTTCAATTTTCAAGAAAAAAGCTGAATCTTCAACTAAAAAAATCAATTTTTAACAAAGTAGTTCAGCTTTCAACCAGATAATTAAATTTTCTCCCAATAAACATGAATTTTTAACTGAAATTCTAATAGTTGGTATTTTCACAAAAAAATTCTAATTTTAAATCAAATGAATTAAAGGCAATTAAAAAAGACGAATTTTCAAAGAAATAGTTGAATTTTCAACTAAAAAAAAGATCAATTTTAGACCAAAAAAAGAATAGTTAAATTTTCAATTTAAGAAATTAATTTTCCATAAAAGAAAAAAAATCATACAAAACATTTAATTTTTAACCAAATAGTTGAACTTTCAAACTAAAAAGTTGAATTTTCAATCGAAAAGGAAGAATTTTCTATCCAAAAAGACGAATGTTTAACAAAACAGTTGAATTTTCGATCAAAAAATATTACTTTTTAACAAAATAATAAAATTTGCAGCCAAATTAGTAGAATTTTTACAAAAAAACAAAATCACTTCTAAAAAAAATATAGTAGTACGTAGACTATTCAATCAAAAAGAATTAAATTTCAAGGAAAAATAGTTGAATTTTCTTATTTCGATCTATTAATTCAGTTCAGAAAAAGAGGATTTCTTGAAAATAGGAGAAAAAGTGTGAAGACTGAAAAAGTCCATTTAAAATTCGCGGGAAAATTTCAAGATTCATAGGTTATGTTTAAGTGTGACCTCAGTGATTCTGGCGCGAAATTTAAATTTCAAGAATTTCTTTTTGCGCTTAAAGAGTTCAGGACAGTATTTTATAAACTAAAAATGTATAATCGTTCAATTTGATTAGTTTTGAATCGATTCCAATTATTAATTTCTAAGATGAGAGAAAAGATTATTATAAATGATATAAAAATAAGATTAGTGGAATGAAACCTCCAATGAAACTAAAAATCAGAATCTGGCCGAACAAAGGATTTTTTACCAAGATTTTTGTCTGGAATGGAGAGGGCATAGTCCAAAGATAGGCGATCGTAAAAGTGAAGAGTGTGTCCCTCCTCCCAAGAAATAATTAAACGTTTCGACTCTGAGACTGGCGTCGCAGAATGCCGACGATCTTTCTCATACCGCCAACGCGTGAACAGCTTTATAGTACATGAACGCTTCGCGAGAATTATGCAGGTGCGTGGATATTTATGGCTCTACGATACTCGGATATTCTCGGCGAATGTTATGCGGAAGTTGATTTTTATGGAACTATCGATGAGCGCAGAATGGCCTTTCTATCTAACTCTAACTAATTATAATAAAAAAAAAACTTTGCACGAAAATAAAATTCGAAAAAAAAATACCGGCCGCAGGAATCGAGCCCGGGCTACCGCCTAATCGTACCAAGAGTTGAAAGACTCGCACATTCCGTAGGCCACTGAAAACATCCAAATAATTTCCGCAAACGTATTGAGTACGTTTAAACGTAAGACCGCATTGGCGTGACTACGGCAAACATCGAAACAATCGTTTTACTCTGGAAATGATTACTTCCGTAAACCACGTGCAGAGTCATGACCGCATAGATACTGACAACCATAATTGCGGTTTTTGTTTCAGAGCATGTGTTACTTATTACCTAGCCTGTTACACAAATTCTTTGAAATTAATTTTAACTCTTTCCCGAATTTCAAGCCTCGAACTCAATTAAGAAAATCAAAAAAGTTAATTTCTTTGGAATATTTTAAAATCCCATAAACCCTTAAAAATCCTTTGAAATACCTTGAACTTGATAAAATCTCTTAAATATCGTGAAATCCCGTAAAATTTTTTTAAATCTATAATATTTTCTATTTTTTTGGAATTCCTTGCAATCTTTAGCAGACTCTTGAATTTTTTTAATCCCTTCAAATCTACTGAAGTCCATTAAAATCTTTTGAATTTAGTTGAAATCTTGGGAAAACTCTAAAAAATTTAAATCCCTTGAAATCTATAAAAATTCCTTATAATGTTGTAAAATCATTTAATTTCTTGTGAAATCCTATGAATCCATAAAATATTGTAAAATTCCTTGAAATTCATGGGAAATTTTTAAATCTTTGAAATCCTCTGAGACCCCATGAAATCCATAGAAATCCTTAGAAGCAAGTTAAAAGATCATTCAATTTCATTTACTCTCTAAAGTTTTCTGGAAATTCTTTGAAATTCTCTAAAATCTCGTAAAACCTTTTAAATTCTTTGATACCCTTTTAAAATCCCTTGAAATTGTTGAAATCTTACAATTTTTTGGAATCTTCTAAAATACCCTACACTTTGAAATCCCGTGAATTATCTTGAAACATTCAATGTCTCTTAAAATTTCATCAAAAATTTTGAAAAATTTGGGAAATCCCTTGAAATCTTTAAAATCTTGAAATTTTTTGTCATTTAAATTTTTTTAGATGGCGGATACATTATTTTGGCTGATCAGCAAATTAGCCAAAAAGTATCAATAGTGGCGTGAATCCGAGGCTTGACTTTTAAATAATTTTGATTAAAAAAAACTTACGACCTCAGCTCAAAAATTCTGGATATGGTAACTCACCTGTAACAAAGAAAATTTTCATTAACTTCAATAAATAAATAAAATAAAATTACTAAATATATCAATCAATTTTAAATCCCATTTCTTTTCCTTTGGTTCCCCACTGCCGCACATTGTTTTCTGCTGCCAATTTCAGGACTAACAAAAGGAGAGCCAGCTAGTTTATTTTTTATTTGAATTCATACTTTTCGTCAAAAAAGGTCATGACCCAAAAGTAAAATTGGGAAACCTAGGGCCCAATATTTGGCCAGTTTCGAGAAAAACGGACTTTAGTTTTCACCCCCGTTTTTACTGACATTAGCGCGTGGGGTTTGTTACCGAAAGGCGCGGGCTCGACTCCCGCTGTCTACACTTTTTAACCCTATAAGTCCACACATATTTGAGTACTCATCGAGTCCACACTGGGGTCCAGTGGCCCCCATCAAGTTCAAGATGTGCCCTACGCTTCCCAAAATTCTTTTTGTCAACAGTGATGGTCATAATCTTATCCTGGGGATGTTTAGAGTATCTTAGGAACAAAAGTACTACAAAAAAAATTTATATACTTTATAATCAATTTTTCGCAAAAAGAGTCCGAAGGAAAAAAGCGTGAAATTACGGAAATAGAGTTTGATTTTTGCTTTTTTTTTTTGTTTTAATTTTTTGTTTTAATTTCTCCTAGGGTTTTAGAGATGAAATGTTTGAGAATCAGAAAAAAAATATGCCACTTCAATTCCTTTCCAAAAGTTGAATTATTCGGAGGGATGAACAATGAGAAAATTCAAAAGTACAAAAACGTTATTTTTATTTTATGTGTCCTAAATATACAAAAGAATTGTTTCAAAAGTTCAAAAAAGTAAAAAGAAATTGTCTATATTGTTTTTTTTTAGTTTTCAATTTATAAATGTTATGCGTGTGCAGACGAACATTAAGTGCAGCCGACCCGAGTTTAGCCGCAATTTTGCGTTATAGACCACTTTTACCCAGAAATGTAATATACTATTTTTAAATCAATATTTCATTAAAAATTTGCTTTCACACATAATTTTGCACTGAAAGAAACCAAAAATAATTACATAAAAAGAAAATTTCATTTATCGTACGTAAAAGTTACACTGAGTCCACACTGGGGTCCAATGGCCCCCAGTGTGGACTTGTAGGGTTAAATTTGTCAAATTAGTCAACAATAAACTTTTTTTCGCATGACTGTCGTATTTTTCTGCAAGAATTTCACAATTTTGCTCTGGGTTCATGACATTTATTCAAAAAATTATGAATCCAAACGAAAAATAAATCGAAATTCAAAGTTACGCCCCTTAAATTTGAAAACGAAATAAAGATAAGTATTTAATAAAATCCGGAGGGAAATAAAGGACAGGATCAGGGATTTGGATTGAAACTATACTCCGGAGAATGTCAGTGTGTGGCATACAATGTTGAAAGGTAGCAGTCGAAATGGAACGTTATTACCTGCAATTACCCCATTATGAGATGAAATATTACGCCGGGCAGACCGTATAAGCCGATTAACTTGTTATTCACATTTCACATTTATACTCGCATTTATATATGTATATATGTATGTATTCTGCGCGTTTGAAGGAAAATAAAGAGCGCCGGCGCGCAACAGTGACATTCCGGGAATGCTTCGTTACAATTCAGTTAGTAAGAGTAACTCAGCTTTAGGGCAAATAAAAAAAAATAAAAAAAATAAAAAAAACGGCAAACTAAGGGCGAGCATCGAAAAGTCGCGCGCGAATAAATACGACTCTGTAATTGTCGCGGCTTTACCAAAACGGTGCTCGTCGCCACGAAATAAAATTCTATTTGCCCCTCGGGTGAATTCGTACGAAACGTCCATTAAAGTTTCTCGGAAATCCGAGAGTGACGTCTGCTCTGACAGCGGAAAAATACGGGTTTTTATATAGTCGACAATGACCCGGGATTTATCAACCGTAACCTTCCAGATATTTAACCTTAATTTAATGTAAATTAAACTTAAAAATACAAGCTTTTTGCAAGATAGAAAGTCTATTTTAAATCTTTTACATTTTTTGTCAATATTTTAGGAAATAATTTGAAATCTTTTTCAATTTTCTCTTTAAATTAATTTTTCAAAATAAAAAACCATTAACGATTTGACCATGAATCTTCAAAAAAAAAATTTTATTTTATTGAAACCTCTCAAAATTCTTAAAACGCTTCTAAATTTTGATTCGAAATCGTCCAAAATCCACAGTTTGTTGTAAATTCTTTAAAATCTTCAAATTTCAAATTATTTTTGAAAAAGACGAATTTTCATCAAAAGAGTTAAATCCTCAAATGAAAACAGATTATTTTTCAACCAGTTGCATTTTTACATGAATTTACAAAAAATAAGATAGATTTTCAACAAAAAATGTAATAGTTGAATTTGTAGTAAAAAAATTAATTTTCAACCCCCAAACAAATGAATTTTTAACAAACTAGTCAATTTTTCAACCAATTAGTTAAATTTTCAACCCGAGATGAATTTTCAACCAAAATGATCTTTTCAAATTTAAAATTATTTTTGAAAAAGAAGAATTTACCTCCAAAGAGTTAAATGCTCAACCGAAAAAAGATTATTTCTCAACCAGTTGTATTTTTAACTAAATAGTTGAATTTTCAATCCGAAAATATGAATTTTCAAAAACACAAATCATTTTCTACCAAGTAATTGAATTTCCTACTAAAAAGATGATTTTTCTACTAAAAACAATACTTTTCTTTAAAAAAATACGAATTTTTAAGACAATAGATGAATTTTCAATAAAAAAAATCCATTTTCAACCAACAAATGAAATAGTTAAATTTTTGGTTAAGAGAATGAATTTTCAACAGAAAAAAATGAATTTTCAACAAAATAGTTAAATTTTCAACCAAAGAGATGAATTTTCAACTGAATTTTTCTTTCTTAATTAGAGAACTTGCCTTTCAAATCTTCCCGATTCTTCGTTCAACATTTTGAAAATATTTTGCAATATTCTCTTAAAATTAATTTTTCGAGAATAAAATCATTTAAAATTTTCCCAGAATTCTTAAGAAGTTTTTTTATTTCTTTGAAACCTTGAAAAGTCCCATTTTTCAAAACTTTAAATCTTGTTTTTGAATTTTTATTTCCGGGTTTCCCGGTTAGTAGACGCCCTGGAGGAGCATGAATCTAAAAAAAATTCCGAAGGGTCCAAGTTACCCCTTGTTACTGTAAATTAAACTAAAAAATTCGACTTTTTTTGCAAAATAATAATTCAAAATATATTTGTCGTCTATTTTAAACTTAAATCCATTTTTTTATATTGAATAAAGCTTCAGAGGGCCTCAACAATAAAATAAAAATAAAAGTTTTAAACACTCGAAAATGACCCCAGATTTATGTACCGCAACCTTCCAGATATTCCTGCCTTACCATCATCGGGACCCTTTGAGAAAATGAAATTTAGCACGGACACGAACCACTTCAGCTGTAGAACAGTTTCGATGATGGTAAGGTAGGAATTTATATTTCGACTTTTATATTGAGTAAAGCTTCAGATGATCTCAACTGAAATTCCCTCGTTGACATCTTCGGGTGTCATGAAAAGCTGAGTGGTATTTATTTCCTGAGGTCTTAACAAGGGTAAAACCATTTGGATTTTGATGGCGCTTGGAGTCATCACTGCAGATATTAGGTACCGACAACAAAAGGTACTTTATGGACAGTGGCCTCATATTTTCGACTTTTAGAGCTGTCAGAATTATCTTCACCTCTGGCTCAACGACGTTAGATTTCGTCAATCTCTTCTTCAGTCGACCTTCTGGAGACCATTATTCGTGTCACGTGTAGCCAGACTTGTGTATCGAACGCTTTGGACATAGACGTCATGTGCGCGTGTCAACAAGTTTCACCGACGCCGAAAAATGATCGAGTAATCGAGTATGCAAGATTCGAGGACATTTTCGATAAGCCAAACATCAATAAAATCTCAATTTCGAAATTCCCTGACTTTTCCCTCCCCAATTTTTCATTTTTCCTGACCGTTCTAAATTTTTCTTTTAAGTATAATAACACCCTTACACCTAGGAGATCAATATGGTTATTGCAAACAAGGTTCGGAGGAATCGAAACGTAAACAGTCAGGGCCGCCTGAACCGTTTCCAATTGGAATGCATAATATTGCGCAATATACTCGACTGAGTACTCGCGCACCGCGGACCTTCCGAGGCGAGAGTCGCAACCGTCTCTCGCCCTACCTCCTGAGAAAATGCGTGGGCCAGTAATTCTACGAATTTCAAAACCGGGGGTTACGAAATCGGGGTTCTGGTATACATAAAATACATGAATTGTAAACCAAATAGTTGAGTTTTCGACTAAAAAAGATCAATTTCAAACCAAAAATGGAAGAATTACATTTTTCTTTAAAAAAATTAATTTTTAACCAAGAAAAAAGGAATTTTCAACAAAATAATTAAATTTTCAACCAAAGTGATGAATCTTAGATGACAAAATTAATCCTCTAATTTTCAAACCAAAACGAGAAATTTTCAAAAAAAGAATTACATTTTTAACAAAATAAATTAATTTTTAAGTAAACTGATGAATCTTCTAACAACAAAAAATGAATTTTTACCAAATAGTTGAATATTCAACCCAAAAGATGAATTTTATACAAAAAAAAAAAAAATTAATTTCAACAAAATACATGAATATTCAACTACTAAAAAAATCAATCTTCAACCAAAAATCGAATAGATAAAATGTTACAAAAATCAATGATAACTAATGATATTACTTTTCTACCAAAAATGATTAATTTCTGACAAAATACATGAATTAATTAGCAAAAAATAAGGTAATAGTTAAATTTTAAATCAAACAGATGAATTCTATAACAAAAATGAATTAAAAAAAATTAATTTTCAATAAAAAAAAACTCAATTTTAACTAAAGAAGTGAATTTTCAACCAAATTCTTTAATTTTCAATGGAAAAAGATACATGTTCAACCAAACATGGAACAGTTGAATTAATTTTTAACAAAAGCAAATAATTTTCACCAAAATAGTTAAATTTTAACAAACAAAAAAATGTTTTTCAACTAAAATTATGAATCATCAACTAAAAAAATGGATTTTTACCAAATAGTTGAATATTCAACCCAAAAGATGAATTTTATACAAAAAAAGATAACTTTCAACAAAATACATGAATATTCAACTACTAAAAAAAAAATCAATCTTTAAACCAAAAATCAAATAGTTAAAATGTTAGAAAAATGAATTAAAAAAAAAAAATTTCAACAATTTAAAGTTTCAATCAAAAAAATGAAGTTTCAACTAATGAGATTACTTTTCTACCACAAAAGATTAATTTCTAACAAAATACATGAATTTTCAACCACAGAAATGAATTTTCAACCAAAAATATAAATTATTCACCAATAAGATTAACATTCTACTACCAAATTTTTACTCAAAAAATTAATTTGAAACAAAAAAATAAATTTTTAACGTAATAGTTAAATTTTAAATCAAATACATTAATTTTCAACCAATAAGATTACATTTCTATAAACAAAATTGTTTAAGAAAAATTAATTTTCAATTTAAAAAATCAATTTTTACCAAAGAAATGAATTTTCAGTCAAAAAGATAAATTTTCAGCCAAGAATACGATTAAATTTCTATAACAGAAAATTAAGAAAAATTAATTTTCAATCAAAAAACTCAATTTTAACCAAAGAAATTAATTTTCAGTCAAAAAGATAAATTTTCAACCAAGAACACTAATTGTCTACCAAAAAATATTAATTTTCAACTTTTTAAATTGTTATTTATATTTTTTTCTCTCTAATTATCCGAAAAGTGAGGCATTTTAGAAGTCTGGTTTTTAATTTGAATCTTTTTTATGCTTATTTTGCATAAAATTATTCATGAAAAAATATATTACTTTTCGACCTTGAATTAAACAATTTTAAATAGAGACACTAATCTTATGATTCGTTTCAATCTGCAGGGTTTGCTTATGAATATTATAAGAGTTCTTTTAATTCAGTCCAAATAATTTTACCTCAATTTCTTGAAAGAAATCTTTTTATTTAAATTTTTGTAAAAAGAATGTATCAACTATTAGCAATTTTAGAAATGCATTCCAATTTTTTGGATTATTTCTTTTCCTATTTGGAAAATGTAATAATCTAACTATATTGGTTCAGAATCACACACAAAATACAGGAATTTTTAACTAAATTGTTGATCTTCCAACTGAAAAAGATACATTTTCAACCAAAAATGGGAAAGTTAAATTAATTTTTAACAAAAACAAATAAATAAAAAAAACAATAATAATAATAAAAAAACAACGAAAATAGTTAAATTTTGAACAGAAAATTTTTTTCAACTGAAATGATGAATCATCAACCAAAGAAATGAATTTATTTTAACCAATTAGTTTTACTTTCAACTAAGTAGTTGCATTTTCAACTAAAAAAGATGAATTCTCAACAAAAAATGTAATAGTTGATATTTCAATTTAAAAAAAAATAACTTAAAACCAAAAAAAATTGAATTTAACAAAAAAAATGAATTTTCTACAAAATTGTTGAATCCTCAACCAAACCAGATTAATTTTCAACCAAACAGTTGTGCTTTTGAACCCAAAAAGATACAATTTCTACCAAAATATATGATGCTAAATTTGGCTTTAAGCACTGATTCAAGTGCGTAGGTATAAAGTTTATCCCCGGGTGATACAAATCCAATCAATAAATCTCAGAATAGGATAAAGACCAAAAAAAGACGACAAAAGGCAGTTTTTTATTACAGATTCCTCTCCTACCGACACTTACCGATTCCAGAGGTTCGTGTCCGAGCTAAAAGCCAAATTTGAAAAGCACTAAAAAAGCTAAACTAAACAATAAATCTCACTAAACGATAAATACCAAAGTACTCGTAAAAAACAAACTTTTACTTCTAGATCCCTTCTACCGACATTTACCGACTGCAGAGGTTCGCGTCCGCGCTAAATTTGGCTTTTAGCACGGACACGAACCTCTGAAGTCGGTAAAAGGGATCTATAATAAAAAAAAGTCTTTTACCGGCTATTTTGGTCTTAATCGTGTAATGAGATGTATTGATTGGATTTATTTCACCCGGGGGTAAATATAGTGTCTACGCACTTGAATACGCAATAGGCGTATATCTCGGTAAGAGATCGCGTGCACTGCGATATTTCACGCGTCACAATCGAAGCGCGGAAATCGCACCTCTTGTAACGAAGCACCAAGAAAACAGATTACCAGCGGCTTCTCTCGCGTGAGATCCGATCGTTGTCATGCTTATAGGTTCGGTTAGTTGCAGGTTGTCAGAGGCACGAAGGGTGCACGTAGGTTAAGATCCTGAAAGTACTTATGAGAAAGCTTTAAAAATAAATCGCCTTAAAATCACACCATTTTCTTATGCTAAAATTTAAAGAAGGAGATTCAATAAAATATACACTGATGATAAAGACTTTGATCTTTTTATTTTATTACACCTACATCCGTTTTGGTCATTTGCCTATAGATAATCCAACCTTACATAATTCCCTGACCAACAAAATTCCCTGACAACATTGAATGAACATCATTGATGAACAGGTTTTCCCTGACCTGCAGTCAGATTTGTATTACAGAAGCGCTCGCATTCTCCTAACGGTTTTGTCAGGGAAGTGGAAAACTGCAGAAAACCAAAACTCCTGAGCGCAGCTGGTTGACAGACGAGTTTGTAGACATTCGATTGCATCGGTAAGAGACGATAATTAAAATCATTTAATATTTCCCTAACAGTTTTAACTCTTCCTTCCTACTTTTTTGTCATTCATTCCCCTTTCCCTCAATTGTTTATACTGACTTTAAGCCCTCGTATCATTGCACTCATACCCAACTAAAATCTCAGTCTGAAACTGGCTTCTCATAAAAGAAGGAAGCAAGAATCGGTAGAAAAGGCGACAAACAAGCTGGAAGAATGAACTGCGACGTTTCAAAAGCGCTAGGGACCTTGCTTAATTCCCTTAGCAGGATGTCGACGAGCTCTGTCGAGCTTCCTCACTGGAGTGAGAAAAACGAAACGTGAGGAGAGAAGACAGTAATTGCCAGGTGATTTCTTAAAGAAAACGGCACACACACACACACGCGCGATTCGCAAGCTTACTGTAAAAATCCTACAATAATGCTTCACAAATTTATTTATGAAATCTGTCATATAATTCGTCAAAACAATTTAAACAATAAAGGTTCTTTAAATACGAGAAAATGAAAATACTTTCCCTATTGAGTCATGCTTCTCACTATAAGAACTTGACCAATAAATCTATAGAATAATTTACACTTACAGGTTTGTAGTTCTCGGAAAAAGCTTGCATGTAGCGATAAAAGTGAAAGACAGAAGTTATGCTGATGCAGATCCATATCTCTATCTATGTTATTTTGCTTTTCTAATAGACACATGCTATCCCATAACACTTTACATTTAATGCTTATTGTGTAACACAACGCTTTTTCTCGATACTTTTTGTTTTCAATTGCAAGATAGTATAGTAGAGTCAATAGGAGAACCCACTGGCGGAAGTGATACTCGCAACTGAGTGCTTGTACCGCAAAGAAAATTGATCTGCCTTATCGATCGGGATCTTCAGTGCGATTCGAACGCGCCTTAACCTCGGAAGAATCGTGTAGGTGCGCGGACTTGGCGTTCTCATGGCTTCGGGAATGCAAAAGGTTGAAAAAGGAATCGCCTGGGTTCGCAGGGCAACCACCAAGTAGCCATGAAGCAGGGAAGCAGGGAAGAGGACGATCAAGAGAAGGCGTAGGGTCTGCGATTCTCGAGGCTAGGAACGTTCTTCAACATTCACAGGCCTCGGACTCATTTGAGAAATTCAAAATAGTATCATGCAACTGTTTAAATTCAAGGGAATTTAAGGGGCTTTATCCGATTTTATGGGATTTTAAGAGACTTCAGAGGATTTCAAGATGTTTAACAGGATGTTACTCGATTTTTGTGGCATTTTAAAGAGTTTCAAGAGTAGATGAGCTAGGCGAATTCTGGATCAATTAGTATTAGTGCGTGTCTGTGTGAGGTGAACTGTGTGCGTGTGTCTGTGTGAGGTTAACATCGAGACCGTTCCAGAACATTCGTTGATGACGTCATCAAGAATGTTCTAGAAGAATGTTTTTCACGAATTATTTGCGCACTAAATAAATAAGGAGAGAAATTTTTAGTTGAATATGTTATCTATAAGGAAGCAATAAATCAAATTTATAGACAAAACAGGATGTCACGCATAGCCCTCTGTATCAAATTTCATCTGTACACCTGCACCTTTTTCCGCAATAAATAAATATTTTATCTGGAACGAAGCAATAAATCATCCTTGTTTTTTTTGCAATATCTATATGACGCAGTAGAAATTGACAGGACAAAGCAAAATATAACCTTGAATCTATTTTCGCGAAAAATGCTTCAGATAAGAAATAACCTTGAACCTGTTGTTACATGAATTCAGAATTGCGCAATATGACTCTGTGACGTCATCAAGGAATGTTCTGGAACGGTCTCGATGAGACTGAACTGAAATGATGAATCTTTAACTAGAATAATTGAATTTTTTACCAAAAAGATTAATTTCTACCAAAAAAGGCGAATTTTCAACTGAAAAAGATAATTTTTCAACCAAAAATTGAATAATTAAGTTTGTAGTCAAAAAACGAATGTTCAATCAAAGAGATGAATTTTTAACTAAAATTATGGAATATTCAACTTGAATAATAGTTACATTGTCAGCTAAAAAATAATTTTCTACCAAAAAACGCCCAAAGAAAAAACAAGTTTTCAATCAAACACCTTATTTTTCAAACAAAGAAACGAATTTTCAATTAAAAGGATTAATCTTCAAACAAAAAAAAATTAATTTTTGACAGAAGAGTTTAACTTTCAACCAAATAATCTTATTTCCAACCTTAAAAATGAAATTTCAACTAAATAGATAAACATTTAACTGGAATACTTGAATTTTCAGAGAAAAGAAGAATTTTTAAACAAGAAGATTAACTTTTAAAGAAAAAGACAATTTTCTACAAAAAAAAATTGATTTCTTGAACAAAATACGTGGATTTTTAACGAAATAGTTGAATTTTCAATTAAAAATGGAACAGTTCAATTTTCCATTATTTTATATCAAAAAGATGAATTTTCAACCACAAAGATGAGTTTTCTACAAAAAAAAGACGAATTTTTCACAAAGTACATAAATTTTCAAACAAATAGTTGAATTTTCATAAAAAAAGGATAAATTGATTTTCAAGATTAAAATTAAAATGATGAATCTTCAACCAAAAAATTAATTTTCAACAAAAGACTTTAACTTTTAACCAAGTAGTTGAATTTTTAACTAAAAAACGATGAATTCGCAACGAGCAATCTAACAAAAATTTTTATTATAATTCAGAAATATTTCTTCTTTAAAATACTACTTCTACTCTAAAAACTGCTTGAAGTACTTTCAGTATCTAAAAATTTAGAAGAGGGAACTTCCAAATTGTGACGAATTCTGACTTGGAAGAAGGATTTTTTTAAATTCCTTTCTTCTAAATCCGAATTGCAATTCTTTTGAGAAATTCCCGTTCCACGTAAAAAAATCCCTGTTCCAATTGAAATTATATTTCTTGAATTTTGCTACTATTTCGCGGCCAAGTCGCCACCCTGTGTTTGTTTCTAAATTTGAACTTCAACTTCAGTCTCATCGAAAATTCTCGGACTCTTTCATGTTTTCCCTGACTTTCCCTGAACAATTTTAAATTCCCTGACCTGCAGCAACCCTGATCTCCCATAAAATCGCGTCAAATCCTTTCGAATCTATTAAAATACCCTAAAGGCTTTTAAATCCTTTAAGAACCCCTGAAATCTGCTGATCCTCTAAAAATTACTGAAGACCTCTGCAATCTTTTTAAATCTCTTGAAATCCATCACACTAAACCTGGAGGTATCAATTTTATCTGATACAGAATTTTAGATCAACTGAATACTGTTGCAACAACAGCGATACCTTCAGATTTACTGTGGTAGAAAACCCTCCATTTATTCACTAAATTTCTTTAACAATCCGTTGGAAACCTTTGAAATCTTTCAAACATCATTGATTGATACTTCTGTTAAATCCTTTGAAATTGGTTATTGTCCGTGCTAAACTACCAAACCAGGATTACGAAAATTTAGCACAGAGACGAACCCTTTTTGCCCAGACACAATTCAGAAACGCCACATCAAAGTGTCGTATCATCGGACCCTGGGGTCCGATTTTTTTCCAAATAAACAAATTAAACTAATGTTTATCTTCGATCTAGGAACGCTAGATGTCTTCGCGTCCTCGTTTCTCGGAATCTCGTTGTGATACAAAACTCGAGGAAGCTGTGCTTGGAACAATGGCCCATCCACAATGGCATTGCCGGATCTTTCCGCAAAGGCAAGGGTGAGTCGGTTCTGTCGCTATTTTACGAGTCCGCCGCTGCTCGAGACAATAGTGAGTTAATTAGGCCTCGTTGCCTCCGACAACGAACAAGGAATTCAAGCCGGTGTTTCAGACAAGCCAAGTACGGCACTGTTCTGCCAGCCTTCGGCTCGGAACTGCAATGTAATTACGCGTATGGGACAAACTGGAGGTTCCAGATGAAATTTATTGCGAATCTTCTACGACAAAACCTTTCCACGATACCCCAACCTTGCCCACTCGTTTCTATTAGAACCAAATTTTTGGTTCCAAGGGGTGCAACAAAAAGGAACCCAAAGTTCTAATAGAGACTTTTTGTAAAGAACATATTTTCTGTCTCGACTTCGAATATTTTACAACTTAACGCCGCACCTTTTTGGTTATACACCCGACTCTCGCTTTAGGAACTCGCGGTTTAGGAATTCCTAGAATTTCTGGCCATTGCGCAATATTATGCATTCTAACTGGAAACGGTTCAGGCGGCCCGGACTGTTTACGTTTCGAGTTTCCCGATTTAGGAAGAAGGCTATTTGAAGGCAACCCCCGACACTGTTCCTAAACCGTGAGTCGGGTGTAATACAGATTTAAATTATAGCAATTAGTCATTCTTGAATGGAAAATAGTGGACATGAGATGTGGCAGTAAGGTTATGTTTAAAACTGTTACCGACTGCAGATCTTTTTATGTCGCCATCTATCGGATATCAAAGAACTAAAAAGGAACCCTCGAAAAGAGTTCTATTGTAGAACTCGAAAATTGCTATCAGGATCAAAATTTCTTCGAACATGATTTGTGTCTTTTTGTGTGGATTTCGACACTTTCATTCATTTTTTAAATAAAAGTTGTGTATTCAGATGGAACGGATGACCAAGAAATTTTTCTTTTTCTCTTTTTTGAGAAATTATCTACTAGCCCGGTTCCTGCCTCCCGATTTTCGATTTGGGATAACATATAATTGCCCGGACGAGAAGCGATACCGATCTGTCGAAATTGCAACAGCCGCATTCTAGTCCGAGAGAAAGGTTTAGGTTAGGCGGGGCTCATGTTCATTTGAATTCCAGCCATTCGCAAATCAAAGAATAAATTTCCAAGTTCTTCGAATGAGCTCCTACCCAAAAAAATTAATTTTTAACCAAGAAAGATGATTTTTTAAACACATAGTAAAATTTTCAACAACAAAATTAATGTTCAACCCAACAGTTGACATGACAAACAAAAAATATGAAAATTCTACCAAGAGAGATGAATTTTCAACAAAAAGTGGAAATTTGCAACAAAACGAGAAAAATTCTGAACCAAAAATATAATAGTAGACTTTTCAATCGAAAAAAATTAACTTTCAACTCAAAAAGATGACTTTTCTATTAATAGATGAAGTTTCAATCCAAAGGGACAAATTTTCAACAAAATAGTTAATTTTTTAACTAAATAAGATCATTTTCAAGCCTAAAAGGCGATTTTTTAAACAAGAAAAATGTATTTTAAGTCCAAAAGGACGACTTATCTATCCCAACAGTTAAATTTTCAGCAAAACAGTTACATTTTCGCCTAAAAAGATAAATTTTTAACAAAGCTGTTGTGTTTTCCACAGAATATTTAAATTTTTAAATTATTAGTTTAATTTTCAAACAAACAGTGGAATTTCGAACCAAAAATGATAAATTTTCAATCAAATAGTTGAATTTTCAAATAGAAAAGAAAGATTTTCAACGATAAAAAAAAAGAATTTTTGGCCCAAAAAATACACATTTTCAACTAAAAATGGAATAGTTGAATTTTCAGTAAAAAAATCTATTTGCAACCTTAAAAAACGAATTTTTCAACAAAATAGTTCAATTTTCAATCGAAGAGAATGAATTTTGAACAAAACATGTTCTTAAACGTTGATATTTCAACCAAAAAAAGATTTTAATTTTAAATCAAAAACAGTTTATTAAAACAAAAAGAGCCGATTTTTCTAACAAAATAATAGAATTTTCAACCCAAAAGATGAATTTTTAACAAAACAATTGAATTTTTAGGCCAAAAAGACGAGTTTTTAACAAAACAGTTGAATTTTCAACCCGAAAATATGAATTTTCAACAGAAAAACCATTTTCGACCAAATAGTTTAATTTTCAATTAAAAACGATCAATTTTCAACCAAAAATGGAATAGTTAAATTTTCAGTTCGAAAAATTCATCTAAAAAAAAACAACTTTCTACAAAATAGTTAAATCTTCGAATAAAAAATTTATTTTTCACAAAGCAGTTCAACGTCAAACAAGTAGTTGAATTTTGAACCAATAAAATTAATTTTCTACAAAAAAACGAATTTTCAACAAAAAATGGAATAGTAATATTTTCAGTTAAAAAAATTATTGTTCAGAGAAAAAAGAATTTTAAACAAATTAGTTCAACCTTCAACCAATAAATGAATTTTTATCAAAACAAAGGTTCAACTTTCAACCAAGTAGTTGATTTTCACAAAAAAAATATGAATTCTCAATGAAAAATGTAGTACTTGAATTTTCAACCAAAACTATTAATGTTGAAGAAAAAAACGAATTTTTAATAAAATACTTCAATCCTCAACCAAATGGTGGAATTTTTCACCAAGAGGGATGAATTCTGAACCAACAATAGACTTTTCAATTAAAAAGATCTAGTTTCAACAAAAAGTATTCAGATTTTTTCATTGGATTCTCGTAACTCAGTTCGCATTTAAGCGAAAAACGAGAAGTTTTTTTTAAAAAAGGGGAAAAGAGGGGAACTAGGGAGAAGACTAAAGTCTCGTCTACTGAAACTTTTGATAAAATTTTTCTCTAACACACGCATTTTCAAATTCCAGGGCTCGGAACTGCTCAAGCTGCAAAAAATAGTAAAATAGTAACCATACTTCTCTCAAAAAAGTAACTGAAAAGTAACAATAATATGGCAAAAAAGTAACCAAAAAGATTTTTCTGACTAAAAAAGATGGATTGTTAACGAAAAATGTAATATTGATATGATAAAAAAAATTTAATGTCATATAAAAAACAGTTGAATTCATTCAAAAAAGACGATTTTTCAACGAAATAGGTTATTTTACAAACAAATTTTTGAGAACCGAAAAAGACAAATTTTCAAATCAAATTATGTATTTTTAAACAAAAGGGTGATTTTCAATCAAGAAGATTAATTTTCTACCAAAAAAGACGAATTTTCAACTAAAATGATAAACTTTCAACAAAAAAAATCAAGTTTTAACAAAAATTGTTTAACTTTTAACCGAATGTCAACCAAAGAAGATAAATTCTCATCGGAAAATATAACACTTAGTTCGATATTTCAACAAAAAAGATTTAAATTTTAAATTAAAAACTAGCAATTTTAGATAAATTGCAATTTTTATCAGGATATAATAATTATTTTATTGTTATTCCCTAATTTTCTCGGCTCGAAAGTGTCAAATTTACTGAAAAAATTTGAATTTTAAATTCTACACATGTTTTTCAATAATGCGATTGATGAATTAATTCATTTCGTTATTTCGGGGGAAAATGTTACCAAAAGTAACCTTTTCATAAAATAAGTTACTTTTTAGTAACCGCGGATGAAAAAAGTAACCAAGTTACTAAAAAGTAACCCGTTCCGAGCCCTGAAATTCGAATCGTTCCTTTGATATGAACAAACACTTGTTCATCCAGGCAAACATTAGTGATCCAACCATCGAAAATATTTATTCAGTGAACTAACTGCATGTATCTCTAATTAAATATTTATCCGAATGTACACTGCTGGAGAAGAATTTGTCCTCTTGCCTTTGAAGCAGCACACAACGCAGAAACTCGCTGTAAAAAGCGCTTGTAGATTCGCCGAAAGGTGTATTTAAACAAGCAGCAGCATCAGCATCAGCAACTCAGCGATTTATATGCAGGATTAAATTTTCTTTCGCGTCCCTGAAGCCTTGGGGGACTCCGATTCGAGTGCTGCAGCAGCATCCGTTCCACGTGTATAGATTCCACGGCTCGTATGGATCAGACGGGAGAACTCCTTTGTCCCGAGTAGTGCGATGACTCGGGTGAGACTGGATTGGACTCTGCCAAGCTCAACACACAACCTCATCACACCAACACACAGAAAATCGTCTTCGACGCGATACCAACGACGGGTATGCGAATTAAGATAGCCTCCGGAAATTAGGCTTGTAATTACTCCAAGACCGGAGACGGATACCAGACCATTCATTCACTGTGTCGACAAGTTCAGATTCTTTAGATATATATGAAACTGAACTTCGCGATGCTTATAAAAGAGAATTTTTTTCAAATCATTTCAGGATATTTTTTGTGAAGCTCTTCACCTGGGGTGATTGCTAGAGAGATTGATCAGTTATCCTTGGCAGAATAACGAGGATAGAACCGAGCGAGTTACGCTTACGCCGAAAGGGATTTGGCTTGGTGGTATAATAATAATAATATTTCAGGACATTTCAAGAAACTTCAGTGACTTCAGGAGATTTCATTAACTTTACGAACAATTAACTTCAAATGAATTCAAGTGATTCCACCTCCAGATGTTTCAAGAGACTTCACTGACTTC
>CAKNYM010046967.1:17508-43826 GCA_932195095.1 Andricus curvator | reverse complement strand
TCACTGACTTCAGAAGATCTCAAAAGAATTCCAGTGATTTCAGGTGACTTCATGGGAATTCAATTAACTTCAAATGAATGAATTCATGTGGCTTCAATTAAAATGACTTCAGAGATTTCAAAGGGATTTAAGTGATTTCAAATGAATTCAAGAGAAATCTAGTGATTTCAAATTGATTCAAGGGATTTCAAGAAGCTCCAGTTGTTTCAAGAGACTTCAGTAACTAAAAGAGACGAATTTGCTACAAAGTAGTGTAATTTTTTATCCCAAAAATATGAATTCTCAACAAAAAAGCTAGCTTTAAACCAAATAGTGGAATTTGAACCAAATAGAACAATCTTCATTGAAAAAAGACAAATTTTCAACGAAATAGTTACATTTTCGACCAAAGAGATGAATTTTCAACTAACATTATGAATCTTCTTAAAAAATGAATTTTTAACAAAGTAATTCAAGTTTTAACCAAGTAGTTGCATTTTTAACTAAAAAAGATTTTAATTCTAAAAATACAAAAAGGGTTAAATTCATCCAAAAAGACGAATTTTCAACAACAAAAATAGTAAAATTTTCAGTTAAAAAAATTATTTTAAAATCAAAAAACCGATTTTTCAACAAAATAGTAAAATTTTCAACAACAAAAAATGAATTTTCAAGAAATTACTATAGAATTTAACCAGAAAAGACGTCTTTTCAAAAAAATAGTTGAATACTCAACCAAACAAATAATTTTCAAGTTCCAACCAAACAATTGTACTTTTAACCGAAAATGCGAAATTTCTACCAAGAGAAGAATTTTCAAATATTTTTTAAACCGACACGAAATATGCCTTAAATTTTTTAAATCTTTCAAAATAAAACAAATTGCCTAAAAATCTTCCATATTTTTGTCGAGATTTTTAGAAATCTTAAGTTTAAAAAAATGTTATTTTTAATTTAATTTTTCAAAATAGACAATCATAATTTTCTTCGAAAACTTACATATCATTTAAATTTTTTAGAAATATTTTCAAATTTTTATTAATTTATTAATCTTTTCAAAACTTCTAAGCCTTCTAAATATATTTTACAATGATATTATTTTTCTTACAAAAAATGTTTAATTCCGCATAATTAGAAAAATTGCATCAACATTTTTGGAATTCTTTATTGACAATTTTGGAAATCTTTTTAAGTGTTTTGAAATATTCTCTTTAAATTAATTTCTCAAATCATTAAAAATTTCCCCTAAAATCTTAAGAAAATTTTTTTATTCTCTTGAAACCTTTCAAAATTCATATTTTCTATATTTCTGAATTCTCAATAAAAAATTAGTTTTAAACCAAATAGTTGCATTTTCAGCCAAAATAGTTAAATTATAAAAAAATGCCTTTTTAACAAATTACAGTTGAATTCAACCAGAAAAGATGAATTTTCAACAAAATAGTTGAATCCTCAACTAAAAAAAAATTAACTTTCAACCAAACAATTGCATTTTTAACCCAAAACGTGAAATTTCTACCAAGAGAAGAATTTTCAAATATTTTTTGAACTATTCCTTAAATTTTTAAAAATATTTCAAAATGAAAAAATTGTCTAAAAATCATCCATATTTTTTTTGGCAGTTTAATTTTTTAGAAATTTTCTTATTAAATTAATTTGTCAAGATCGAAAATCATTTATAACTGTCTTCGAAAACTTACATTTTGTTTTAAAATTTTGGAAATATTTTCAAATTTTTAATCTACAACAATGAAAATTCTCAATAGTGCTATTTATAAAAAATTAAAATTCTGCATAATTAGAAAAATTGCCTTAAAATTTGTCGGATTCTTTATTTGAAAACTTGGAAATCTTTTCAAATGTTATGAAATATTGTCTTAAAATTAATTTTTCAAATCAGGAATCATTAAAAGTTTTGCCAGAAATCTTGAAAAAACTGTTTTTACTCTCTTGAAACTTTTCAAAATTCACATTTTCCAAACCTTGAAATGTGATTCCCGGCTCGAATTTGTATTCCCGATTAATTCCCGTTTTTTTCCCGATTTTTTTTGGTAAATTCCCGGCTATTTCCTCTCTCATATTCTCAATCTTTTTTTGCAGTTACTTGAAAACTTTCTTTTTCGAAGAAATTTGCTAACGAAATTAACAACCTGGTACGTAAGAGTTGTCACGAGTTAGATCAGGTTTCTCGCAACGTGAAAAGAAACAGGATAGGTCACTGGCAAACCGCACGTGTTATGTCAATAGCAGAGTAAAGCGGCGATTGAAAAGCGGCGATTGAAAAGCGGCTGATTCGTTTTCTCGCAAACTTCCGCTACAGTATTTTATTTGAAAGTTTTAACTTTATTTCCGACTGTTTCTAACGTTGGTCGTGCGACCTACGTGGAAACTATATACACCGTAAATTCGTTCAGCTGTTCGCGATTCAAAAGAATTCCGTTCTTTCTTTCAAGTTACTCGAATGTAGAGCGAAAATATTATCACAAGAACAAATTGAAATAAATGGCTACAATCTAAAAAAAAAAATGGTTGAAACTCGCATTTTTGAGAGTCTCTTTCAAGTCAAAACTACTATTAGATAAATAAAATTTGCAATTTGTCAGAAATGTTTGGTACTTTTCTTTTTACGCAAAGTTGAACATGAATTGTAAATCGGGGAAATCGAAAAATAAACAGTCAGGGCCGCCTGAACCGTTTCCAATTTGAATGCATAATATTGCGCAATATACTCGACTGAGTACTCGCGCACTGCGGCCCTTCCGAGGGCAAACATCTTGAAATCTGTAATATCTTTCAAAATTCCTTAATCTTTGAAATCCTCTAAAATCCCTTAAAATCGCATAAAGCCCCTTGAATTCCCTTTAAATCTTTAATATTTTCTGAAAATCCTTGACAACCCTCCGAAATCTATGGACAACTCTCCAATTAAATTAAATAAATAAAATTTGCAATTTGTCTGTCAAAAATGCTTGGTATTTTTCTTTTTACGCAAAGTTGAACTCTGCGGGAATGAAATTAGAATCACGCGGTGGTGCAGGAAAGGTTGGAAGGGCTCATCATTTCATGAATCACATGTATGGAATTTCTTCCGCTCTAATTCCACCAACCACACTTTTAGCGGAGGGTCCACACAGTGGGAAGAACATAACTAATTTGGATGCGGCTACTACGCAAAATTAAAAAAAAAATGGTTTATACATCTTTGGCATCTTTGATCAAGGAAAATGTTTTTTTTTAAATCGATCAAATATTTGTTTCATCCCATATCAAAGAAAAAATGGGTTTGATTCAAATAAACATTTTTCTGAGTGTACAGAAGTGAGGGTGGCCGCAAAATTTCATTTTCAAAATTCCCTGACTTTTCCCTGATTGTTCCTTGATTAATTTTTCATTTTCCTTCGCCATTAATATTTAAAGACCAAAATTCTAATCTTGTCACATTTTTAATGTGGAATCTTTTATAAATGTAATGAAACAATTTTAGGTTTAAATTTTTATTTATTATTTAAATTAAAAATTTAAAAAAAAAACTAGTAAATTGAAACCAATTCAAAAGTATGACAAAAGTAATTGAATCGAGTAAGTTTGAAATCATTTTAGTAAAATTGATGGGAATTCGAAACGATTTGATGAAATGCAAGAGAATTCCAAAGAATTAAAAAGAATTCAGGATAAATTAATAAAAATTTCGGGTAAATTACAAATAAATTTGAATGAATTGCAAAAAGATATTTTCAAATCTCTTCTTTAAAATCTTTGGAAATCCCTTGAAATTTGTTTAATCTCTTCAAAAATTATTAAAATCATTCAAAAATTTCTTGTAATTTTTTTAAATTCCTTACAAGTTTTGAATTCTTTTGAAATCTCTTGAAACTTTATAAAGCTCTTAAAAATTTCTTGGAATCTTTTAAAATTTCCTAAAATATATAAAATCCTTTGAAATCTTTTAAAATAACCTAAAATATTTCAAATGCTTTCAAATCCCATTAAATTTTTTAAATCAATTGAAAATTCCTTGGAACCTTTTAAAATACATAACCTAAAATATCCTTTGTCTTTTATAATCTTTTGAAATCTCTTGAAAGTTTTTTAATCTCTTGAAAGTTCCTTGGAATCTTATAAAATACCCTAAAATATTTAAAATTCCTTTAAATTATTGAAATCAATAAAAAAATGTAGGAATGTTTCAAATCTTTTGAAATCTCTTAAAAATGTTGAAAGATTAAAATTTTTTGGAATTTTTAAAACTACCCTAAAATCATTAGATTTTAGAATTTAAAATTCTTTGAAATCCCCTAAAATGATTGAAATCAATTGAAAACTCATTGGAATTTTCTTAAATATCCTAAAATTCTTAAAAATATTTGGTAATACCTTAAAATCTCTTAAAATCTTTGAAATTCTACGAAATCCCTCAATTCTTGTGAATAAATTCTTTTAAATCCATTGAAATATTATAAAATTACATGAAATCTGATATTTCCTGAAATTCCATTAAATTGCCGAAATCGATTGAAAATCCCTTGGAATCTTAAAAAATACCTTTAAATATTTCAAATACTTTGAAGTCTTTTGAAATCCCTAAATTCTTTAAAATCTTTGGGAATACCTTCAGATTACTGAAATCTGGTAAAAATTCTTTGGAATCTTTTAAAATACCTTGAAATAATCCAAATACTTTAAATTTTGTAAATCTCTTGAAAATTCCTTGGAATATTTTAAAGTACCCTAAAATATTTCAATCCTTAGAAATCTTTTGAAATCCCTCGAAACTTTGTAAAGCTCACTAAAATTCCTTGGAAGTTTGGGAATACCCTAAAATCTTTAAAATCCTTAGGAATACCTTCAAATTATTGAAATCAAAAGTTTCTTTGAATCTTTTTAAACAATACTGAAAAAAAGTGATTTGAAAATAAAAATTGACTAAAAGTGACAGTATGGTAGACCAGATTTCTCTTGACAGTTACATCAAAACTCAAAAATGCTTCTTAAAAAAATACCCTGACTTTTGCAATTTTCTTCAAACTTCCCGACTTTCCCTAATCAGCAAAATCTCCAGACTTTTCCCTGATCTGCGGCCACCCTGATAATACACTCAGAAGAGCCGTAGTGCGCCAGTACTCAGTCGAGTATATTGCGCAATATTATGCAGTCCAACTGGAAACGGTTCAGGCGGCCCGGACTGTTTATGTTTCGAGTTTCCCGATTTAGGAACAAGGATATTTGTAGACAACCCCCGACACTGTTCCTAAACTGAGATTCCGGTGTATTTAGAAACATTAAAAATGTTTTAGCTGCACTCAAAAGATAACTCCTTTTAATTAAAAAAAAAAGATAAATAATTTTTGAATGATGTCTCTGTTTAGTTGAAATGCTGCAACAGTTGATCGGTGACAGCACACGAGTTGTCGCACGTGCCTTTCGCGGCGTTCTATTGGACGAATTAATTATTCGCACGGCGCGTCGCGACGGTGGAGCACGGTCGGGGAAGTTCGATATTCGCTTGGCATTTCCACGGGAATTTCTTATTCTCGAGTTGCAGGAGGCCAGGTCGTCACCAGGTCACTGCACCCTGGAACTCTTTAGCGCCTTACTTAACCACCTCGGCGTGTCGTCATTGTGCGCCTGCTCATACGCAGGTTCAATTAATCTTGCAATTAAAGCGCTTATCGTTTAGATCCAAGCAGCTCTGTCCTCGAAATGAATCGCTGTCTCACACCCCGTCGTGCTGTTTTACGACTTTTCTCCACTTTTTCAACTCGCTCGAATCATCCATTTTACTCTTGACGGTAAACATTTACCTTCGCGTTTCCTACCTTTCTCAGAGCGGTGCAGTTAGTTCAATTTTGAGGTAAAAACGGGCATTTTTTGCCGAAAAAAGGGGATTAAAAGGGATTTTATTTATTGCTAAAAAATTTTTATATTATATGAGTATCTCGTGAATAGCACGAAAGTGCTCTAACTAACAGCAGCGCCTTTTTAAACAACATTTTCTGTCTAGCAATTTTTGTGTTATTTAACAAGTTTTTTTATCTAGCTTTGAAACTTTTTTAAATACTTCAGCACTTTCTACTGGAAAAAATAAATCAGAAAAAAATTCAAGATCAAAAAACCTTCTGAATTCTTTTGAAACTTTTTTTAATATTTAGGAATCTTTAAAATCTTTCTGAAATCTTTGAAATATTTTTGAAATCAGTATCAGTTTATGCTGCCTATTTCTTCAATAAATAATAATAATAATAATCTTTGTAAAATCTTTGAAATCTTCTGAAATCTTTAAGAAATATGTGTGAAATTCTTGAAACCTTCCAAATCTTTGTGTAATCAGTATCAACTTATGCTGACTAATCCTTTAATAAATAATAATAATAATAGTCTTTCAAATCTTTGAAAAATCTTTGAAATCGTTGAAATCTTCTGAAATCTTTAAGAAATATCTGTGAAATCCTTGAAATATTTCTGAAATATTTCAAATCGTTCTGAAATTTGTTTCAGATTATGCTGTCTAATCCTTTAATAAATAATAACAATAATAATAATAGACTTTCAAATCTTTGCAAAATCTTTGAAATCGTTGAAATCTTCTGAAATCTTTAAGAAAATTTCTGAAATCTTTCAAATCTTTCTGAAATTAGGGACAGCTTATATGCTGCCTATTCCTTTAATAAATAATGATAATAATTATAAAAATCTTTCAACTCTTTGTGAAATCTTTCTGAAATTAGTGTCAGCTTATGCTGTCTAATCCTTTAATAAATAATAACAATAATAATAAAATAGACTCAAATCTTTGCAAAATCTTTGAAATCGTTGAAATCTTTCAGAAATATTTCTGAAATCTTTCAAATCTCTGTGAAATCTTTCTGAAATTAGTGTCAGCTTATGCAGCCTACTCCTTTAATAAATAATGATAATAATAATAAAAATATTTCAAATCTTTCTTAAATTTTTGAAATTCTTGAAATATTTATGAAATCTTTCAAATCTTTGTGAAATCTTTCTGAAATTAGTATCAGCTCATGCTGCCTATTCCTTCAATCAAAAATAATAAAAATCTTTCAAATCTTTGAAATCTTCAAGAAATATTTGTGAAATCCTTGAAACATTAATGAAATCTTCCAAATATTTCTGAAATCTTTTGAAAACTTTTGAAATCTTTCAAATCTTTGTGAAATCTTTTTGAAATTAGTATCAGCTCATGCTGCCTATTCCTTTAATCAAAAAGAATAAAAATCTTTCAAATCTTTGTGAAATGTTTGAAATCTTCAAGAAATATTTGTGAAATCCTTGAAACATTAGTGAAATCTTCCAAATCTTTCTGAAAACTTTTGAAATCTTTCAAATCTTTGCGAAATCTTTTTGAAATTAGTATCAGCTCATGCTGCCTATTCCTTTAATCAAAAATAATAAAAATCTTTCATATCTTTGTGAAATCTTTGAAATCTTCAAGAAATCTTTGAGAAATCCTTGAAACATTAATGAAATCTTCCAAATCTTTCTGAAATCTTTTGAAAACTTTTGAAATATTGCAAATATTTGTGAAATGTTTCAAATCTGGTGAAATCTTTGAAATCTTCAATAAATCTTTGTGAAATCTTTCTGAAATCATTATCAGCTTATGCTCCCTATTCCATTCATCAATAATAACAATAAAAAAATCTCTGAAATCTTATAAATCTTGGTGAAATCATTGAAATGTTTTGAAACCTTTATGAAATATTTATAATATTTATAAAATCACTATCAGCTTATACTGCCTATTCCTTTGATGAATAATAATAACAATATTAAAAATCTTTGTGAAATCATTAAAATCTTTCTGATATCCATGAAATCTTTGAAACCGTTATATGAAATCCTTGAAATGTTTTAAATATTTGCAAAATCTTCGAAATCCTTGAAATCTTTAAAATCTTTAAGAAATGTTTCTGAAATCTTTGTGAAACCTTTCTGAGATCAGTAGCAGATTATGCTGCCTATTCCATTAATAAATAATTATAATCAAGCCAAAAAAGTACCGTACATCAACAATTTCTACAAAATAATAATAAAAATCTTTCAAATCTTTAAGAAGCATTTGTGAAATCCTGGGAATATTTATGAAATCTTTTAAATCTTTTGAAATATTACAAATAAATCTTCGTGAAATCACTGAAATCTTCGGAAATCGTTGTGAAATCCTTGAAATCTTTTACATCTTTTATACCTTTGTAAAATCACTGAAATCTTTAAAATTACTGAAATCTCTAAGATCTTTTGGAATCTTTGAAATCTTTGTGAAATTTTTAAAACATTTATGAAATCAGTATGAGCTTATGATGCCTAATCCTTTGATAAATAATAATACAAATCTTTTAAATCATTGTGAAATCTTTTGAAATCCGTCAAATATTTCTGAAATCTTTTAGAAATTTCTGAAATCTTTTGGAGTCATGGAAATCTTTGTGAAACCTTCGAAATATTTCTTCAATTAGTATCAGCTTATGCTATATCCTATAATAAATATTAATAATAATAAATAATAAATTCTCGATGATAAATAAAATAAAGAAATCAGTTCCTGCACATACAATTTGCACAATGTGTAGTTTCACTGTCCATAATATTACAAATTCCTCTAGATTACGCAAAAACCAGCTTATTATATTCTTTCCAAATGGAGGAATAATTAAAAAAAAAAAAATCTCACAGACTCGGAAATATTACCTAATCTGACTAGAACGGTTACGCTTTCATCGTCGCTTCCTCAAGTGAAAGTAAAGTTAACATAAGGATGATTCGTCTAGCACGTGGTCACGTGTGAGCTTCATTATATCCAAGAATTAAAAAAAAATCTATTAGGAATTATAGTATTGACTCCAATCAATTTAGCACGAAATTGAACCCTAAATTTTTGATATTTTCTGAAAATCTTTGAAATCCTTTTAAATCCCTGAAATCAGTTAAAATCCTTCAAAACTCCTTGGAATATGTTGCTATCTGTAAAAACTCTTCAAATATTTCGAAAATGTTTAAATCCGTTGCAATATTTTGAAATTTGCGATTTTTGTGAAGGCGGATATGTTATTTTAGCCAATCAGCGAAAAAGTTTGAAAATATGTTTGAAGGAAAAGTGAAAAAATAGTTGCAATAGTGTAATTTTTTTTAAACAGTATGCATATTTTAGGAATTAAATTTTGTTGTAACTATTTACCATCAAAATCTATAAACTTCATGCTTTAGATTTTAGGTTCATTGTTAATTCATGAAACCTCTTTGGCGAGATTACAGCGGATTCAAGTTGCCGTAACGCCTCAACTCGGTATCACGAGATCTACTACTATCTAGGATCCCCGGGTGAGTATGAAACCTCCACAATTGGGTGGTCAAAGCGGTTAAATATGCTCGGTTTATATCCGCAAAATGGAAATCCAACCACTAAGATCGTTTACCTTAAATCCTGCCCGACGTATCGCACCCCTTGTGTGAAGGTAGAAGTGCAAAATCCAAAAGGATAATTCCGAGTTGGTACCAATTTACGCTCGCAATTCCGGCAAACTCACCTGTAATCACAAAAGAACAATTTTCCATCAGTTAAAGTGTACATTCTCTCTCTTTCCGGGTTATTTCAAGGTTTAACGACCGACTCGAGAAAAGCTCCCTGTATATTTCAAGGGGGTAAGCTTTAATGCTTACACCCACAAAAAGGATTTACTCAAAATACAATCTCTCAGAGAAAAATAAAAGTGTATGAATGGATTGAAACTGCAGAGAACTTTCCTCTCCTACACGGAAAAAATTTATCCGTGAAGAAGTCACGAACTTGTAGCTAGGTCTCGGATACGAGATAAAAAAATGAAACATTAAATCCTTATTTCTATGAGAAATATATGGATAAATTTCGAAGTTTCTTACGAACAGTTCGAATTTCCTACGAACAGTTCCTGAAAAATTCAGACTGAAATAAAAAGAGGAAAAATTTTATTTGTGCGATTTAATTTTATATTAATTTATAAATTCGCAACTCAGAAGATTCGAACCTCAAACACTGCTGACTCACCAAGTTTCTAAACATAAACCAGGAGTGCGTAAACACGCGCAGCCATCGAGGCCAAACAAAATAGGTATTATAAAACTTCTAGCCACTCATCCGACGAGCTCGAGGCACACATACGAGCGCACACACGCACCGCGCGTGTGTGCGTGGGCCACGTACAGCGAGACTTAGTTTCGAGTTCCCAGATTCGTCAGGCAAGCTCGTGAGTGCTCTGAGAATCTTTTCCCAATCACTCGTAATATTTTTGTAATTATTCACGTAAAAAAAAAGTGATGAACCGTTTTAGAATTTTCACATCGAGTTCGTCAATCTTTCTCAAAGTTCGTAGGTTATTTACGAAAATACATAAATATCCGATGAATTTTTCTCATATCCGAGACCTAGCTACTAGTTCGTGACTTTTTTACGGATAAATTTTTTCCGTGTATCCTTGTTTTCGAAAGTAAATCTACAATATTCATACAATTTTATTATTGAGAACTTGGAGGTGTTTGGGTTACCATAAACTATTATATTCCAATTTGAATTGGAAATGAAAACTTGTAAATTAATTATCACTTGTAGAGACTTCTTGTCTGGATTGAAAGCTCGATGGTAATCACAAGATCCCAATCAAAATTGTCAGCCGGGAATCGTACGAAAATTGGCATGAAAATTCCTACTTCCGGATTTATCAATTGCTGTTTTATAGGAAGAGTGACACAATGACGTCACGATTGATGATACTCAGTTTCAATGTGCAAAATGACTCTTCACGACCTGGAGAGATAACCATTCCTCATTCAATACACTCGTTCTGCCACATCCCTCTTCAATGACCCAGTTGACATAAACCGATTAATTTTTTTATTGCAAGAAGCGACCATTATTACAACAACAAATAGTGTCATAAAAAATCCTTTTAAATCAAAGCAATTATTCATTGGCACTCAAGTCAAAGAACAGGTTTTGTTCTTTGATTAAAAATGATTTTCTTCTTTGAAAACTGCTGTTAATAGAGTAGATAGATTAAAAGTCTCTAAATTACAATGTTACATCTCTAACTATAGTTTTTATTGGCAATTACATTTTATACTTCAATTTATATTTTATAACTTGTAATAACACCTTATATCTTCTTTAGTTATGTATGTTAAATTCTAAAACCATATAATTCATCGTCACCATAAAAGCCATAGACATAAAATGACAAAGAACATAGCAGAAAACGTGGATTTTCCTTTAGAAGCATTAAAAGTGACGTTTGTTGCTTTGCGAGTTTGAATTACGTCGTTGAATGTTTGCTTTTCAGCTTCATCGTAAAAATGTAAATCAGGAACTTGTCAGAGCTCGAAGCCCCATGTTCGCTCTCTACTTGTGAAGAAACGATAACGTAGAAATGTTCTAAAACCGGAAGTACGGTATAGGAGGTAAAAATTGTAACCGTCCACGCATCATGCGAGTTCACTGGTTGGCAAAGGGTTCCCACCAAGGCCACCTCAAACTCCACATCCGTCTCACCTGCTCTTCTCTCACTTTACTTTTATAGGTCCTCATATAATCAATTACCACACGAAAAAAAAATTTCAAAGTAAATTTGCTCAAAAACAATATTTACAAATTCAAATTTCTATTATTTTCGCGCCAAAACCATGCTGCCACGGATCCGCCACATTGGATCTTCCATCTTAAATTTTTAACTCCAGATTTGTAATCAGCAACCCCAAAAAACCACGGGTAACAATTTTTAGCCGAATCCGTCAACATTTTAAAATTTTTCAACGCCATATTAGATCCGCCATTTTGAATTTGAATCAATATTCATAATCAGCGACCCCAAAACCCTGCGAGAAAGCATTTTCAGCTAAATTTGTAGACTTTTTGGATTTTTGCCAAAATTCGAGGTTATGGCGGGAAATTTAATTTCAGCAAATATTTAGTCTCTTTCAGTATACAACAATTCTGAATTTGAGAGGATTTCATGGGATTTCAAAACATTTCCTTCAATATTAAGGAGTTTTAACAGTTTCTTTTAGAGAACTTTAATGAATAAGTTTAATTAAATATATATTTAAATCAATAAATTTTAAAGTAGGATTTAAAAAATCGTATCATCGCTTTTTATTATATTTCAAAGCAAAAATGTGCTGTTTACATTATCCGATTTATTGACTGCAAATTATAATCACTTAAACAGCTACATTTATTCAAAATTACTCAAAAAATAATTACACTACTTAAACTTCCCGCGAGAATATATCCCCTCAATTTAGAAAGAGCGCTAAATTCAAATTATAAAAGAAGTCAAAGAAAGAGAAAACCTATTTTTCGCATAAAACAGTATGTAATTTGCAACAAGTATAATTATATTTATCTGACTCTAAGAGTATATTCGTAAAAAACATATGTATAATTATGCTATATATTTGTTTACACAATAAATGCTTTACATTCCCACCAAGGCCGCCTCATACTCCACATCCGTCTCAGCTGCTCTTTTCTTACTTTACTTTTACATCATACGTTCTCATAATTAATTCCCAGACGAAAAAAAAATGACTTTCTCAAGTAAGTTTGCTCAACAACAATACTGCCACACTTAAACATAACCTTTAATTCAAAGGTCGTTATGGCGCAAAATTTAAATAATAGTCTATTTCAATATAAAATATTTCCTCATTTCTCGCTTTGAAAATTCTTCTCATATTCTGAAATATTTAAATTCGCTTATGGAAGATCTTGATAGGAATTCCCCATTTACCCGAATATCCCCTGAAATACTAAAAGCGACTTTTCTCACCCTACCTTGGATTCTCGCAAGGACATAATCGAAGAGTATCATTATCTTCGAGGCCATCTAGCAATGGGGGTGAGAAAGGAAATTCTCCACTAAAGTCACCAGAATAATTAGGATCTTTTTTTAATAACCATTTGCCTTGCAAACAAATTATTTTAATAAATTCCCCCAGATTTAAAGGATTTTACTGCATTTCAAAGATTTTTAGGGATTTGAACGGTTTTAATAAGGAGAGGGGAAGTAGGAGAAATAAAAGGAAATAAGGGAAGGGGAAGTAGAGGTAGTGAGGAGAGGGGACATTGGAAATGAGGGGAGGGTAACTAGTGGAAATAAGTTGATGGAGAGTAGGGGAAGTGGAAGTAGGAGAAATTAGGAGTAATGAGGGGAGGGAAAGTAGGGGTAGTGAAAGGAGGGTTCATTGAAAATGAGGGGATGGTTGGTAGGGAAATAGGAAATAAGATAAGGGGAAATGAGGGGATAGTAACTAGGGAAAGTAAGAAATAGGAAGTAGGGGAAGTGAAGGGAAATAAGGGAAGGGGAAGTAGGAGAAATTAGGGGTAATGATAGGAGGGAGAGAATGAGGGCTATTTTGTAATGAGGGCTCAAGCCTCATGTCCGTTAAGATGGTCCTGCCGGCTTAACGGACCTGGGAAAGTAGGGGTAATGAAAGTAGTGGAAAGGAGGGGAGGTGAGGGAAATGGTTACAAATGAGGGGTGAGTAGGGGAGGGGAAGTGAGGGCTGGGGAAGAGAAATAGAGGAAGGGGAGTGTTAGCTGTGAAAGCGAGGAGAGGGGGAAGTAGAGGAGGAAGTTTGGAAAAGGGGCAAAAGGTGAAGTGAGGGGAGGGAAACTACTATTTTGTTTAGCAATAGTGTAGAGGTACTCATTTCCATCTAAGATGTTGAGACCCTCGATGGGAGTCGAGAACTCTGTTGGGAGCTGAGCTAAGGGTTGATGGAACAACCTACTTAAGAGAAGCATGCACTTTCGCATACTACCTTTCACGACGAGGAAACTGTTTAACGCTTCGGACGTACCAACAAACACTCTCCAGTTCGCTTGAACCTACGTCAAAGCGTTTTCATTAATCTCGACGCCTCAGCCATCCTGAATCCTGACTCAACGGAGAACACACTCCAATTGTCGACGCTTTAGGGTAAATGCAAATTCGTCCATTTGGAAGAGGGACAATGGAGGAACCGTTAAATTAGACAAATGGTGCTCTTGTTTGTTGTTTCGCATTCAGAGCTTTCCAGTTTAGATGCTTTTACGTTAAGTACTCAATTCTAAATTGAGCATTACTTCAAACAATATGTCAAAAGAAAAAGATCATTACTTTTAATTTGAATTTAGCGCCAAATTGAAGATCGAATCAGAGGTTATGTTTAACCGTGGCCGTACGATTTTTGGCGCGAAATTCAAAATGCTACATACATTATCTTCATTATAACTAGCTTATTTTTAAAATAAATTCTCAATTTGAGTTTGAGATATCCAAGAAATGCTTCACTTGCACTGGAGATTTACAGTATTCAATTTTTATGTTTGAATATTCTGAGAAAAATAGGAAGATAAGAATCTTCGCTGATTCTAGAGAGTACCTTCCCTCGGGACTTGATAGGAAAGTTCCCATCAGCTATGAGTAGACCTATCTGGCTTATATACGAGTATGCATGGCACTTAGGAACGTCGCTCTGCAGCTATAAAGCCACGCCGTCTTCAGCTTCCTGTCGAGATACCAGGTTCTCCGCTCTATGGGAATGACTATATAAAATTTCAAATTAATTTCTCATTTTGTGATATTTCCCTACTATAATTGTTCTTTCAGGGTGATATTAATATAATTTTGAATTCTTTAAAATAAAATGAATGAAGGTACCATATTAAAGTACATATGAAACAGGATTGTAAACGCTCTTCAGGTAATTTTAATATTTGCCCTTGTAAATTTCAGGAAAGCAATTTTATTTAGCCTGTTCTAGCACGAGTGAATTTGAAGCAAACAAAAAAAAATAGCGGAAAGGAAAAGGTGAAATAAAGAAGCTAAAGGGAGGATGGACGACCAGTCCCGGGGCAATGTCGGTTCGTGAATACTTGATGGGGTGGTGCAATCGAATTTATTGCCTCTTGCCACTTTTGAACTCACCCTCAGGCGAGACACTTTTTACCACAGCACCAGCAATTTTTTCCAAGACCTTCAAGAAAGAAGCCGGAGGAGGATTTTCAGCGGAGATTCTATGATATCCCTATGGAATGTTTTCTAAGATACTTAAAACGGAACGGTATATACAATAACATACGAAGGAACTAAATATTAGGAATTTGAGGTCTAAGAACTATAGCTTTTAGCCGTAATTTTGCAGCTGGCATCGAAAAGCGGAAGCAGTTACAAAATTAACTTTCCACTACTTGCTGGTGGGAAGTGGAGGGCAGGTGGGGCACTAGATTCCCCCCACACTTCGAAAGAGCAACTTGTACATTTCATGAATATGCATATACGTGCCCACAATTAATCCAAAAGGCGCAAATGAGAAGGCATTCAAAGAAGCTGTCGCAGTTTCAAACCCTAATTTGTCTCTTCTGGTAGACAGTGTTATAAACGAGCTAGCCACTGTCGCGCTTTGCAACTATTCATCCCATCACAACAATCTGAGTTTTCCTCATGTCAAATTAAACTTCCAATTCCTTCAAATTTAGACTGAGTGCAATTCAGTATCTGCCCTTGCAAAAAATACAGGAAATTCAGCATAGGCCGATAATGATTAGCCTATAATGAATTTCATACAATTTTTCCGCGATTCTAGAAAAATCAGTACCGTAAACCGGGGCAAAGCGGCACACCGTTGATTCTGCATTTCTGAATGCGATATTTGTTTCTTTCAGATAAAATATATATAAGTTTGCAGCTAAATATTGTAAATCTTCAGTTGCAAAACCTAGAAGAAACAATATCGCGTTTTAAATAAAAAATTAAGGGTGCGCCGCTTTCCCCCACATATGCGCCACTTAGCCCCAGTTTATAGTATAGAAATAAATATTGATAAAATATTGATGCAAAGAAACAAAGAAGTACTAGAAGAAGTACTCGTTCAAAGAAGTAGTAGTTTAAAAAATATTTCCACTGATTTCAAGGAACTTTCACGGTTTTAAGGGCTTTTCAATATTTTGGAAACGAACCCCAGTGAACCTTTTTTTTTGAGAAAAAAAAAAAATTAAAATTAAAAATGGCGTATCTAATATGGCTGACAAAAATTACAAAAAAAAAAGGATTTGACTGAAAATTGCTAATCGGAAGGTTTTTCGGGTCGCTAATTTTAAATCCAAAGTCAAAATTCAAAATGGCAGACCAAATATGGCGGACCAAACTTAGGAAACAACCCCGGTTTAACTGAAAATTGCTACTCAAGGGTTTTTTGAGTAACTGATTTCAAATCCAAAGTCAACATTTCAAAATTGAAAATGGCGGATGCAATATGGCGGGAAAATTACAAAATAAGACTGATTTAACTAAAAATTGTTACTCAGGGGGTTTCGGGGAGCTGACTTTAAATACAAAGTCCAATTTACAAAATTCAAAATAGGAGATCCAATATGGCGGACCAAAATTTAGAAAAAAACCCGATTTAACTACAAATTGCTGATTGAAAGGTTTTTTGGGTTGGTGATTTTAAATCCAAAGTCAAAATGACGGATCCAATATGGCGGACAAAAATTGTAAAACAAGACCAACTTAGCAAAAAATTGCCACTTGAGGGGTTTTCGGATGGCTGATTTAAAATTCAAAGTTCAAAAGTTCAAAATGGCAGACCAAATATGGCGGACTAAAATTTAGAAACATATCTGATTTAACTAAAAATTGCTACTCATGTGTTTTTCGAGTGGTTGATTTCAATTCCAAAGTAAAAATTTCAAAATTCAAAACAGGTTTTTTGGGTTGCTGATTTTAAATTCAAAGCCAAAATTCAAAATGACGGATCTAATATGGCGGACAAAAATTGTAAAAGAAGACCAACTCAGCACAAAATTGCCGCTTCAGGGTTTTTCGGATGGCTTATTTAAAATCCAAAGTTAAAATTTCAAAATGGCAGACCAAATATGGCGGACTAAAATTTAGAAAGAAACTGGTTTTAACTAAAAATTGCTACTCAGGGGATTTTCGGGTCGCTGATTTAAAATCCAAAGTCAAATTTTCAAAATTGAAAATGGCAGGCACAATATGGCGGACCAAAATAGAGAAACAAACCCGATTTAACTGAAAATTGCTACTAGGGGGGTTTCGGGGAGCTGACTTTAAAAGAAGTCAACTTTTCAATATTGAAAATGGCAGATCCAATATGGCGGACCAAAATTTAGAAACAAATCCGATTGGATTAAAAATTGCTACTAAAAGATATTTCGGGTCGCTGAATTAAAATCCAAAGTTAAAATTCAAAATGGCAGACCCAATATAACGGACCAAAATTTAGAAACATACCCGATTTAACTGAAAATTGCTACTCAGGGATTTTTCGGGTCGCTGATTTCAAATCCAGAGTCGAAATTTCAAACTTCAAAATGGCGGATCTAATATCAGACAAAAATGGCAAAATAAGACCGATTTGATTAAAAATTGCTGATTGAAAGGTTTTTTGGGTTGCTGATTTTAAATCCAAAGTCAAAAGTCAAAATGACGGATCCAATATGGCGGACAAAAATTGTAAAACAAGACCAACTTAGCACCAAAATTGCCACTTGAGGGTTTTTCGGATGGCTGATTTAAAATCCAAAGTTCAAAATTCAAAATGGCTGACCCAATATGACGGACCAAAATTTAGAAACAAACCCGATTTAACTGAAAATTGCTACTCAGGGGTTTTTCGGGTCGCTGATTTCAAATCCAGAGTCGAAATTTAAAAATTCAAAATGGCGGATCCAATATAGCAGGCATAAATGACAAAATACGACAGATTTGATTTAAAAATGTTACTCAGGGGTTTTTCGGGTCGCTGATTTCGAATCCAAAGTCAAAATTCAAAATAACGGATCCAAAATGGCGAATTCCAAACTTGAAATTACAAGGCAATTTGAAATTGAAATAGAGAATTAACTGAAACGGTAATGAGGATTTCGGTTTCTCGAAGCATGTAAATTTCTGATGCAGGGTGGACGTAAACACAGAGAGAGTGCACAGTTAACTGTGCCATGTGAGCACATTAGGATCGATGCCCAGTAAGCGTTTGCCTCCTATTGTAATACCACTTGAGCGTTAACGTGCTTCGCGTATCAGAATTCGATTAAGCCGGCAACTGTGGTCTTTCCATTAACTACACTGGTTACTATATGTGGATTGAATTGCCGGAACATCTCAAGCCGGAAGGCAGTCAGTCTATACAATTGCAGTCCTGACGAGATTCGACTAAATTTCCCAAATTTCAAGCTTGATTCTCTAAACCCACCTCCTCAAACTCAAATCTACCATTAATATATCTCACCGGAAATGGCCCAACCACACCCAACCTGTGAATATATTTCCTCCTTAGGCGAAATTATTAGAGGATTATCGGCAAAGATATTTATCATCCTAATGGACTAGCCATAATTTGTCTGATAATAGCTTGTTCTAAATAGTTACAAGTAATTTATTATAAAATCGCACGTAGATAGTATAATTAATTGTCGAATGAAAATAGGGGAAATAAATTTTTTTCAATGAAATTCATGATAGGTATCATATTAAATAAAACATGAAATGCTTAAGAAATCTAATCTAAATGCATATTGCATTTTTAACAAAATAATTGAATTTTCAACCAAACAATGTTTTAGAAAACAGTTGACTTTAGAATTCGAAAAGTCGAATTTTTAACAAAAAGTTAATTTTTAACCAAGAAAGATGATTTTTCAATAAAACAGTTAAATTTTCGACCAAAAAAGATGACTTTTCAACAAAATTGTTAGATTTTCACCAAAATAATTAAATTTTCAATAAAATGGTTGAATTTTTAACTAAAAAAGATTTAAATTTTAAATCAAAAACAGGTTAATTCAACCAAAAAAATGAATTCTCAACAAAAAATGTAATAGTTCATATTTCGACCACAGAAAATTTTATTTTAAATTTAAAAAATTGAAATAAACGGAAAGACGATTTTTCAACCAAGAAAGATTTTTCAGTCAAGAGAGAAATGAAATTTCAATAAAACTGTCGAATTTTCGAGCCTTTTAGAGAATTCTTTACTAAAAAAATCAATTTCAAACCCAAAAATATTTATTTTCAACATAAAGTTAATTTTTAACAAAATAGTTTCAAACATAATGATTTTCAAACCAAAAATACCATTTTTCAACAAAATCGTTTAATCTTCAAGCCAAAAATACGAATTTTCTACAAAACAGTTGAATTTTCAACAATTACCGAAAATGGAATAATTAAATTTTAAGTTAAAAAAAAATTTCAGCAAATCAAAAACAAATTTCAACTATAAAGATGAATCTTCAACCAATAAAATGGATTTTCAACAAATTAGTTCAAATTTCAACCAAGTAGTTACATTTTTAACCAAACATGGAATTTCAATTTTCAATTAAAAAAATTAATTTAAAAAAAAACAGTTTAGTCTTCAAACAATAAAATGATTTTGTAACAAAATAGTTATTTTTAACCAAAAAGATGAATTTTCTTCAAAACAGTTGAATTTTGATCAATTAAAATATTTTTAAACTGAAGAGGTCAATTTTCAACCAAAAATGGAATAGCTAAATTTTCAATTAAAAAAAAAAAAGAATTTTCAGCAAATCTAAACATTTTCAACTAAAAATACGAATCTTTAACCAATAAAATGGATTTTCAACAAATTAGTTCAAATTTCAACCAAGTTGTTAAGTTTTCAACCAAAAATGGAAATTCAACTTTCAATTTTAAAAATTTATTTAAAAAAAAAACAGTTTAGTCTTCAAACAATAAAATGATTTTGTAACAAAATAGTTATTTTTAACCAAAAAGATGAATTTTCTTCAAAACAGTTGAATTTTGATCAATTAAAATATTTTTAAACTAAAGAGGTCAATTTTCAACCAAAAATGGAATGGCTAAATTTTCAATTAAAAAAAAAGAAGAATGCAAATCAAAAAAATTTCAACTAAAAGATGAATCTTTTACAAACAAAATGTATTTTCAACAAATTAGTTCAAATTTTAACTAAGTAGTTAAATTTTAAACAAAAAACGATCAATTTTTTTATGAAAAATCAAATAGTTAAATTTTCAATTAAAAAAATTTATTTATTTAAAAAAATGTTGAAGATGAGCAAAAAAAATTTTTGAAACAAAATTTGAAAAATTTTAAACTTGATAATCCGAAATATGAAAAAAATAAGCAACATTTTCAAGTCATAAATGGTCTTAAATTGAGGTGAAATCGGTTTGGGGTCAATCTGATCCCAGGGTGCCAGCTAAGGGTTAAAAAAAAATTTAAAAAAAAAAACAGTTAAACTTCCAAGTAGCTGAATTTTTTTACGAAAAAAGAAGAATTTTTAACGAAAAACGTAATAGTTGAGATTTCAACTAAAAACTATCAATTTTCAGCCAGAAACGAAAAAATTAAATTTTCAGTTAAAAAAATTAATTTTCAACAAAAAAAACGATTTAAAAAAAAATAGTTACATATTCCACTAAATAGTAGAATTCTTAACAAAAAGAGAAGAATTCTGAGCTAACATAATACATCACTCGAGATAAAATATCCTTCATAAGCTAAATTGTTGATTTTTCAGCAGACGCAATTTCAATTTGCAATTAATGTAACATAATATTTCAATTTTTATTCGCGATATTGCATTATTGCTCTTTAAACTAAATTGTAAATTCTTTGAAATATTCTCAACAACCATATTTAACGTTAATTTATTAAACTTTGAAACTCATCAATCGTTGTTTCTTTTTTTTTAAATAAGAATCTATTTCTACAGATTATTATAGTTTTTCTCAGCCACTTTTTTTAGCTTTTCTAATGAATTTTTTTTCCTTGGGGGGAGGAGGGGTTGCCTCGTAATATATTATCAATTTTATCAACTTGATAAATCGAAAGAATCCTAATTTAGACGTGCTGTGGATCACGTCTGATGATTTAATCACGCAGGCATGTCCAACTTGGGTTTTTTAAGTCAAACGTGACCTCGAATCTCTATCGTTTATACTTTATATGCATAGCTAAATCTGGGGATCCCTTTTCTAGCAAATGTGCTCTTGAGAACGAAGATACACTAACCAAAAATGCCGGACGTTTAACTTTCTCATCCAATAAACTCATTTATGTTCCTCATAAACCATACTTTCAAAAATAATCATAAATATCAAAGAAATTTCATAAATTATTGACAATTTGTTTGTATATTACAAAAAAATGCAAAGTTTTATATAAAAAAAGTCAGAAATTCTCTCAGTCAATCCCTATTTATAGACTTTCCTATATTTACGAATATACGTATGAAAATATAAAATATCTTGAGTCCGTGTCCCTAACGTTGAAGAGAAACCAGAAAAAGTGTTTTTAGAAATGTGTGCTTTGTGCAAATCCATGCTTGTTAAGAGAAAATTAGGTCCCGGAAGCTGGAATTACAACATTGTCATATCGATATGGGCACTATGCCATAATTTCCGGGCACAAAATTTAATTTTTGGGCACAAATTATGCAGTAAATAAGCACTAAATTCCTGCACAAAGAAGAATTTGATACTTCTAATAGTTTCCAAGTTTCACATACCAGAGACAAGTTTTTGACCAAAATTTCCGGGCACAAAATTTAATTTTTGCAGCATAAATTAGCACTAAATTATGGCATAGTGCCCATATCGATATGACAATGTTGTAATTCCAGCTTCCGGGACCTGAGAAAATGAGTACAAAGGAAGCGGCCTCATTTACTGATAATTGCGAATGGATATGACAAAGTCAGTTATTTTATTTATTGTCGGCACGTGGATAATTATTGGAACCGAGTTAATTACTTTTTGCAAAAGGATCCAATTATCACTCTAACTATTTTTTAAACAAGTTTAGTGAAAAATTAGAATCCTCAAAAATTCTTTCGAAATAGTGATTTCGCGTATATAAGTTCTACAAATAGTATCTGGGTCTCAATTTGAATTAAAAGAAAGTGAGTCATTGATTAATCTCAATGTATCTAAATTGGAACGTGTCAGTGACTCACCTTCTAATTTATCATTCCCGCTGGCTCAAAATTATGGAAAACAGGTTTGGGCATTTATAAAATAAATATAATATACAAACAGATTAATTGATGTATCTATATAATTCGGCAGCATCAAGAGTACAAACACATAATAAATTATTCATTAATTATAACCCAAATATTTGCGCGAATTTCGAATTGATAATACTGTGAAACAAAACAAGCAACATAATTGAATTAAAAAAAATATTGGAATTTAAATTTCGCGCCAGATTGATCAAAGTCCACGCTTAAACATAACCTCTGACCGGAATTTGGGCGTGAAACTTGAATTTTATTTCTCGCTTTAAAAGTAACGAGTAGTTTAAAAAAAGAAATCTATGCTTTGGTTAAATATTAACTTTTTTGTTGAAAATTGAACTGTTTTTGTAGAAAATTCGTACTTTTGGCTCGAAAATTGAATAATTTGGTAGAAAATTTAACTACTTCGTTGAAAATTTATGTATTTTCATGAAAATTCGCCTTTTTTCGCAGAAAACTCAACTCCTTGTTTGAAAGTTCAACTACTATCTAAAAAGTTAATTTTTTGGTTAAAGATTCATAATTTTAGTTCAAAATTAGTTTTTTTTTTTGGTTCAAAATTCATTCTTTTAACTGAAAATTCAACTATTTTATTGAAAATTCAACTGAATCCATTTTTTTGGTTAAAAATGAAACTTTTTGATTGAAAACTAAGCTGGTTTAGTTCAGGATTCAAGAATTTTGTTGAAAATTCATTTTTATTGGTAAAATCCATCTGTTTTTTATTTCAAATTAAATTGCTTTTTTGCTGAAATATCAATTATTACATTTTCCGTTAAAAAATCAACACCTTGATTGAAAGGTGAACTAATTCCTGAAGAGTTAATTTTTTTGTTTAAAGATTCATACTTATTCATTGAAAATTAACTTTGTTTTGGGTTAAAAATGCTACTCTTTGTTTGAAAATTCATATTTGTTGGTCAAATCCATCTGTTTTTTATTTTAATTAAATTATTTTTTTGTTGAAATGTCAATGATTACATTTTTCGTTAAAAATTCGACTCTTTGGTTGTAAGCTGAACTACCACTTCCTTGAAAGTTAATTTTTTTGTTTGAAGATTCATAATTTTAGTTGAAAATTCCTTTTTTTTTGTTGTTAAAAATTTAACTATTCTGTTGAAAATTTATATTCTCGGGTTGAAAATCCAACTGCTTTGTAGAAGATTCGTCTTTTTTGCTTGAAAATTCAACAATTTTGTACAAAATTAAGCTGTTCTAAAAAACTCGTTTTTTAAATTGAAAATTAATTCTCCTGAATGAAAATTTAACTAAACTTTTGGTTAAAAACTGATTTTTTTAGTTTAAAAATTCAGCTATTAAAGTAAAAGTTTTTAGAAACGAAGGAAAATATATAATATATTTTCTACTAGCATTTCATCCATTGTTCAAACTTACTTGGAAATGTATGGAATTTGTTGAAAATGTATCTTTTTGGTAAGAAATGAATCTTCTTGGTTGAAAATTCAACTGCTTGGTTAAAATTGTATATATTTTGTTGGAAGTTGGTCTTTTCTGGTAGAAAATTAATCTTCTTGTTTGAAAATTAAACTATTCGATAAAAAATCTATGCACTTTGTTGATAATTTATCTTATTTGGTAGAAAATTTAACTACTTGAGATGGCGGGCATATTACTTTAGTCAATCAAAGAAGTTCAAAAATATTTTTCAAGAAAAACTAAAGAAATAGTGACAATATCGGACAATTGTGAGAAAATAGTGTCTTTAGTGTCCTTTTTTTCGAGGCCTGCATCGTTGTAGGAAAAATAGAATTGTGAAAAAAGTATTTCATTCATTTCAATGTTCAGATCCTCAGCTACACCGTGAGTCCAAGGCCTATCAAGTGTAAAAAATAAGATAAAAATGCATTCTCAACACCCACTTATGGCGACAATAAATGTCACTTGAGCACTGCAATGTCGGGAAAGGGGAGAAATAAAACGGAAATACGAAGAAATAAGTATTTCTCCTTTTAGTAAAAGAGATGAGGCGATTCCGCGGAACCGATTGTTGCGATTGCGTGATCGCTGTACGAAACGAATGGTAATTTAACAACGGCTTGCGGGGGAATTCAGTAAAGGCGCCATGGAAATCGCGGTACTTTCGGCAAACGAGGAAGGATAAAATTAAATTAAAAATTTTTTTTTTGTCATCGTTTTTCTAGTAATGGCGAACATGGAGGTAATGAAGATTTTCAAACTGCTTTTTCCATCGAATCGTGACGTCAATGCGAGAACGAAACGGCAAAGGTATTTTTTTTTAGAATGAAAGGAATATTTATTTGAGTTGAATAATATTTGTTTAACTTTTTTCTCAGCGCAAAGTGGCAGAATTTGCTGGTGCCACCAAAGAGAAGTGCCCGCAGTATCAATTTATTTTTCACTCCGACAGTTTCCACCATCTCGCGAAAAATCTTTCCTCTCTTTTTCACCAGCTTTTTCCATTCCCTATCGACGTCGTTCCATTTTCGGTGCGATTCAATAATGTTCCGAGGACGCTTTAGTGTCACTATTACTCACCGCGGAATTTTCTTATCTCCCGCGCGAATGCTCGTGAAAAAAATCACCGTGAACCGGATGTCTCCACAAAGGTGTTCCAATGTCGTCCTCAAATACAAATTTTTTGACTTCTGTTAATGTTCCCCGGTCGAATGAACATGAAAGGAAAGGCATGCTCGAAAGATAGGCGATTTTAGTGAAGTTCCGGTCATATTTTATTTCAGTATTTTTTTTTTATTTCGACCTTATTGCGGAACAAATTGCAATGCTTGGTCTCACCTCAGAGATAACAAATAGTGCAAATTGGATTTAAAGTAGAAATATAATCTATTTTCAACAAAACTAAAGCCTCATACGCCCGCTCCGCGCGCGACCAATTTATTTACATGTATTTATTTTATTTGGAAATGAATTTCAATAAAATACCATGAAATTAATTTTTACTTCAATAATGTTGATTTGTACATGGCTTCGCATGGATACCCTCTCACGATGCAGAATAAATAATTCTGTAAAAAATTGAGCCTATTCGTTGAAAAATAGCCAGACTCTAAATTTTGCAATCGAAATTGTTTAAATAATTAATAATTCTTGTACATTTACAAAACATAGTAAAGATTCATCGGAAAGACAATCTTAGTTGATTCCGCAAAGAAATTGTTCTGAATGTGTTTGTGAAAATTGTTAAAATAATTAATAATTATTGTAAATTTCCAAAGCATCATAGGAAAGATGTATTTGAAAAACATTCTTGATTGATTCCGTAAACAAGTGGAGCCTATTCTTTAAAAAATAGCCAAACTCTCAGTTTTTTAATTAAAATTGTTTAAATAATTGAAAATTATTGTAAATTTACAAAGCAACATAGATAAGTCATCGGAAAGATATTCTTAGTTGAATTCGTAAGCAAAGTGAGCCTATTTGTCGAAAAACAGCCAAACTCTGAATATGTGTATGAAAATTGTTAAAATAATTAACAATTATTGTAAATTTGCAAAGTAACATAGGAAAGACTTATTTTTAATACATTCTTTTTGGTTATGTAAACAAATTGAGCCACTTCGTTAAAAATAATGATATTACAAATAATAATGCTTGTAAATTTACAAAGCAGCATATAAAATAGTCATCGAAAAGACATTCCTAGTTGACTCCGTAAACAAATTCTGCCTATTCCTTAAAAAATAGACAAACTCTGAATATGTTTAGGAAAATTGTTAAAATAATTAATAATTATTGTATATTTTGAAAGTATCCTAGAAAAGATTTATTGGGAATACATTCTTTTTTGATTCCCTAAACTAATTGATCCTATTCGTTGAAAAATGACCGGGTTCTTAATTTGTGTATGAAAATTGTTTAAATAATTAATCATTCTTGAAAATTTGCAAATCATCATACAAAAAAGTAATTGGAAAGACATTCTCAGCTAATTATGTAAAAAAATTTTGTTATTATTATGTAAAAAATTGTTAAAAAAATTAATCGTTCTTGTGAATTTATATAAGCAACATAGAAAATAGTCATCAGAAAGACTTTTCTTAACATCATAAAAAAAAGTAATCTGAAAGATATTCTTACTTAATTCTGTACAAAATTGAGAATATTCGTTGAGAAATAGCCAAACTCTTAATTTTTCAATAAAAATTGTTTAAATAATTAATAATTCTTGTAAATTTGAAAAGCTTCATGGAACAGAGTCATCGGAAGGATATTCTTAGTGAATTCTCTAAAAGAAATTTAGCCTATTCGTTGAAAAATAGCCAAACTCTGAAGTTGTT
>CAKNYM010046966.1:55728-81228 GCA_932195095.1 Andricus curvator | reverse complement strand
ACCCGATTGGTGACGAAGTATAAATAAACAATTAAATGTTATAGAATTTGTATTTATACTGCATAACAAGTTGGGTAAAAAAAAATTGTCCAATACATGGAATTTATGTAATTTTTTTCGCAGAATCGAATGACGCTATTAGTTTTTCCGTATCTCGCATTTTTAAACAATTTGTTTAAACAATTTCAAAGTTCAAATCTTTTTCATCAAAATGTGCGGTGGAATTTTAGAGAATTTTTAAGCCAATAAAACGTGTTTTTAAAAAAGTGGCACTTACACGGTTATTTCGTGACACCCTTCAATATTGCATAATTGGAAGTCTTGTAATTTAAATGAAAAAAAAGTACTTCCAAATTGAAACCTTTTTAAATTTGACTTTTTTATTTGGAACTGTTTCACATTAAGGGAATAACCGAAAATACCGAATAGATAAATTGAAGAAGAATATAAATATCGAATTATAAATTCTCAAATTTTAAAATTTCCAGAATCCAAAATTGAATTATATAATTTTCAATTTATATAATAAACGAATTATAAAAGTAACAAATTATTAAATTTCCTAAATAATTAAGATTCAGAAATAAAAATCTTTGAACTAGCACATCGGGATTGATAAAATAATTTATAATTATTTTAAATATTTAATCATTAATTTACTAATTATTGAAAGGACCCCGCACAAAATACCAAAAAAAAAACGTTCAGTCGTTTGAGCTTAAACCGGCTGGAATGTATTCTATAAGGTGTCCCGAATAAAAGTTAGGATGTGCACTAGGTCCAAAAAGTCCTTAGGTTTCGAGTTACAGGCACTTGAAGGTTATAAAATGACGATCTTTATATTATATGATTTTCAACTTTCTGAGCGCTATACTGACTTAATATCGTGATTTCAGACTAAGTGATCAGAACAAGAGTTCTAGGAATGTAAGTAAGGTACCTTGTGATGGCCTTGTCTGTGTCCTTGACCCGTATTCTGAAGGACATTTGAAGGTCAACTTACTTCTTTTTCAATGGAACCCATCTTTTACTTTTCATTTTTAAACAACAACTTTTTTCAATAGAATAGGAAAAGGAGAAAGAGATGGAGGAGGAGTTAGGAAATGTTAAGACAGAAGGGGACGTCTGGAAGATAATAAATAGGTTTAGGAAGCGTAGAGTAGGGATAAGCGACAAGATAGGGAGTGAGGAGTGGAGGGAGTTTTTTAAAGAATCATTTCAGGGATCAGATTCAAGGAAGAGAGATGATGGGAGTAGAAGAACGGGGGAGGCAGAGATGGAGGAGTTGAATGACGAGGAGATAGAGAAACAGATAAGGAAGTTAAAAAGGTCAAAATCAGCAGGGCTGGATGGGCTAGAGAACGAAGCATGGCTGTTTAGTACACAGGAGGTTAGGGAGAGGCTGAAGGAGGTAGTGAAGAAAGTATGGAGGGGGGAGGGATTCCCACGAGGGTGGAGAGAAGGATTAATAGTGCCTCTGTATAAGAAAGGAGAGAGGGATAGGCAGGAAAATTATAGGGGGATTACGCTAATGAATACGGCGTATAAAGTATACGCGATGGTAGTAGCGGAGAGGCTGCGGAAGGATGTCGAGGGGAAAGGAATATTGCCAGAGACGCAGGCGGGCTTTAGGGCAGGTAGGAGTACTATCGACAATATCTACGTTCTGCAGCACGTGGTGGATAGAGAATTAGCGAAGAAGGGATCGAGAGTGTACGCGTTTTTTGTGGATCTAAAAGGCGCGTTTCCGTCGGTGGATAGGGGGAGGTTGTGGGAGGCGATGCAGGAGAGGGGAGTGGAGAGAGGCCTGATCGAGAGGGTAAGGGAGATATATGAAGAAACCAAAGATAAGGTAAGAGGAGGACAGGGGATTTCGGAGGGATTCTGGATGGATAGGGGGTTAAGACAAGGGTGTCCGCTTAGCCCGACGCTTTTTGCGATTTTAATTGCGGATATGGAAAGTAAGCTGGAGGCCGGAGTGGTAGGAGGAGTCAGGATAGGAGGGGTTAGAATTTGGTCGCTAGCGTATGCAGATGACATAGTGTTGTTGGCAAAAAGCGAGGAGGCCTTAAAGGAAATGATGAAGAGGTTGAGAAGATACCTGGATAAGAACAGGTTAGAACTGAATGCGGAAAAGTCCAAGGTTATGGTTTTCAGAAAAGGAGGTGGAAGGGATAAGGAAGGGGAGTGGAAGTGGAAGGGAAAGGCGGTGCAGGCGGTGAAAGAGTTTGTGTACCTGGGCTTCTTGTTTCGGAGGAATGGCGGAGTGGATGGTCACATAAAAGAGAGAGTGAGGAGGGCAAATGTGGTGATGAGGCAGGTGTGGGGGTTGGGAAAGAAGTTATTCGCAGATGATTTTGGAAGGAGAATGAAATTGTTTGACTCACTAGTGATGAGTGTGCTATTGTATGGAGTAGAGGTGTGGGGGTGGAAGGAAAGCGAAGAGGTAAATAGGATACAGGAGAGGTATGTAAAGTGGACACTGGGGTTGGCAAGGAACACGCCTAATTATATTGTCAGGAGGGAGACGGGGAGAACGAGTGTAGGGATTCTAGCGGGGAGTCGAGCGTGTAAATATGAGGAGAAATTTTTGGAAGAGGGGGGAAGTAAGCTGGTTAGGGAGTGTTGGTGGGAGAAGGAGAACAGGAGAAGGGGAGGGAAGATGGAGGTTGAAAGAGAAAGGTATTTTAGAACGAATGGACTGCATATGGATGAATTGAGAAGGATGCATGAGGAAGGAAGGAAGGTATATGAGTTGGTTAAGAAAAACAGCATGGAGAGAGAGAAGACAGCGGGGGAAGAGAGAATAAGAGAGACAAGGTTTAATGGGAACTATGTGTGGATTATGCCAAAGGCGAGAGCGCAATATTTTTGTGAGAAAGGAGAGAAAGGAAGTCAGGAGCTTATAGCGAGGATGAGATGTGGTTGCATGGAGGGTTTCAATAGGTTCTGGCTCGCTAGGGAAAAGAGGATGTGTGAACTATGTGGGAAGGGGGAGGCAAGAGTGGAGCACTGGTTGGAGGAGTGCGTGGAGGTGGAAAGGAGTGGGATAAGCATGGAGGTATTGATGCATGAAAGGGGGGACAAAAGGGCAGTAGCATGGGTGAAGGGAGTATTGGGTAAGATGGAGAAGAAGAGAAGGAAGGAGGAAGAGGAATGGAGAAGGAAAGATTGTAAATAGAGGAGGAAGTAAATATAAGTAATTGTAAATATTGTAAATAGTAGATAAGTATTAGGTATTAGTCGCGGAGGCAGAGTTTGGTAATGCGAGGCAAGCAAGAAAGTAGGGACATGCGAGCGAGGCGAGGCGAAGCGAGGAAGGCAATGCGATAAGAGCGAGCGGCGTTAGATATAAGGTGTGGAAGGATGTTAGTTTTAAGGGTTAGTTGTAAGAAAATTCTGTAAAAAATGGAAGTGTAAGCAAGTCAATTTTTTAAGGCCAGCAGGCTAAAAAATAAACGTTTATCTCTCTCTCTCTCTCTCTCATTTTTACTAAACTATCGGAATTTAAAAAGCTTAACCTCGTCATTGCAAATGATCGTTCCAAGCAGGAAAGGGAGCAGAGGAAAGAACTTCGTATCCAGGAAGAGCGCTTGAAAGCGGCCGGAATCCATGCCAATATTAGAAGAAACAAGCTCCATGTTGGTGATAAAGAAATCGCAGCTGATGAGGTGGAATACTTAATTAAAGGTAGTAAAAAGCGCAAGGTTCAGGACGACTCCAGTGATGTTGTAGAGCAGCTAGAAGATGGAAGCAAAATAAAGAAGAGAGGCCGAACATCAAATCGAGATCTTCTGACTGAGGACAAGAATAATAAAAGTATGAAGTCCTTCCTGACGGGGAATAAAATTGATCCCCCTCTTGATTCTCAGTTCTCGCAGAAGAATGACTCGGCAGCATAGCTGCAAGTCCCTGCCTTTAATTCCCAAGGTGAAGTGATTTCTGAGTTATTTCCTAAGATCATCTTTTGGAACATGCATGGTTTCTCTAACTTGAAGGATATTGAAGATACATTCAAGTATGCTGATATCCTGTGCGTATATGAAACTTGGTTGGAATCACCGAGTTTGCACACTACAGGTTTCTCCAGGGATATGCAGCTGTTCCATTCGCCAGCTTGGATAGATGCAACCAAAGGCAGAGCAAAAGGCGGTATTTTGATGGCTTTGAACACTCGGGTATATTCTGCACATTTAATTCACTCTTCTCATGATATTATTATTCTTAAGATTCGACGTGAATCGACAGAATTATTATTGGGGGTTGTTTATATCTCACCTCTTTCGAATGTTAATACATTTTTAGAGGATCTCGATGTTGTGTTCTCCTCAATACATGATACGTATTCGAAGCTGCCTATAATTATAGGTGGTGATTTTAATTGCAGATTAGGAACGCTTAATGAATTAGACGAAAATATTTTTTTGAACTGCGACAACTTTCATGTTGTTAGGACTTCGAATGACCCTGTTATTAATAATAGAGGTAAGCGATAGGCTTTATATATGAGCAGCAAAGGGTTTTGTCTTTTGAATGGTAGATCACGAGCAGATTCACCTGCGAATTTCACGTTTAAAAGTCGTTTAGGTTCGAGCGTAATTGATCTTGTATGGGCTTCGGTTGACGGGCTTGCATTTTTTGATAATTTTAATGTATTGCCTGTTTTGACAATGTCTGATCACCTGCCTGTCTCTTTAATTTAAAATTTTGTTCACCACTCCGAGTATTATAAACAAAGCCAAGGTAATAACTCTAAAGATGTAAAGTTAATATTCAATAACAGTAAATCTGTCGATTTTACCGAAAGCATGAGATGGAAGGATGAGATTACACTTGTTGATGGAAATGTTGATATGCTGAATGATAACTTAATAACTACAATTTTCGAAACTGCAAAGGAATTAGGCATGACTCATAAAGTGTTTGGTAGGATGGGGATTAGATCCGCTGACAAGCCGTGGTTTGACAAGGATTGTCACATAGCTAGAAGTAGCATGGTCGTAGCGTTTCAGGCCTTTCAGGGAAATGACAACAGTGAGATGAGTCGTGTGGCGTATTTTGATGCCAAGAAAAGATATTTGAAACATTTACAGAATAAAAGAATGGGCTATGAAAATAATATTGTAGATGAAATAGCTTCTGCCCATAGCTCATCTACCTTTTGGTCTATTATAAATAAGAGGCTTAAGAAATTCGCTGCACCTAACGTTATCAATCTAGACACGTGGTATAATTGGCTGAGAGATCTATTTCCAATTAAAATAATTAGTCGCCCCCTTGAAGTCTGTATTTCTCACCCTGTGCTGGACGGCTCTATAATATTTTTAGAGTTGAAGGAAAGTCTTAAAAAATGTAAAGATGCTAAAGCAGCGGGGCCTGACCTCATTAGTTATAGTTTTTTCAAAAGACTGCCTGAGAACTGGTTACTCTATTTGGAACAAATATTTAACAAAATTATGGAAACTGAAAAAGTGCCAAATGCGTGGGGGTGCATGACTACGACGATGCTACTTAAAAAGGGCGATGCCACCATTCCCGATAACTATAGACCGATAACATTGGTGAATTGTATTGCAAAAGTTTTCACACAAATTTTAACTAATAGACTAAATAATTGGAGCGAAGAACGCAATGCGCTTCCCGAATTCCAATCTGGTTTTAGCAGAGCCGGATTAACCCTGTCCGGGCCCCTAGGCAACAACCCTATCCGGGCCCCTAGGCAATGCAATCACGTCCCTCCAGGTTGATGAAGGAATGTGAGTAACTTCCAGATGATCGACTCCAGGAATCCTGTACGGAAAAAGAGGTATTTTTCCTATGTTACCGTAGGGGGAATACCTATATTAGCATATGGATTTTGACTATGTCAACATAGGAATTTTTCCTATCTAATTCGAAAAAAATCGTTTGGAAACTACATATTTCACATTTTTGTCGGATTTAGACTATAGGCAGGTGAAATGAGCAAACAAACCACACAATAAATGTAAAATTCATTTATTAAGAATCATTCTTAATTATAATTTGATATTTTTCGAATGGTAAATGCTCAAAATTTTTTGAAATTACAAAACGAAAATATTCTTCTGGTTTTCTGTTTCGAAATATTTGTTACTAAGAAAATTCGAAGTGTATTAAGACAAATTTTAAGTTGCCATGGAAAACAAAATTTTTTAATTGCAATTAATGATGATTAATCATGATTATTGATCATTAATCGTCATTGATAATCATCGATTATTGTTTTTGGAATTTATGTACATGAGAATAATTCCTATGTTAACATAGGATTTAACCTCATGTTGTCATAGGGATAATGCCTATGTTAACATTGGGATTTTCCCTATATGCCATAGGAATAATTCGTATGTTACATAGTAAAATATCCTATGTTGATATTAGAAAAATACCAATGCCAACATAGAAAAAGTACCCCTTTTTTCTTCATGTATTACTACAATGTCCTTTATCAAAAATTCAAACTTCTGTTATATAATGTAGTTTATAGATAATTTCATTCCGAATTAACTTACGTGCAATGATAATTCACCTACACGCATAACACTGTGTTACAAAAAACAAAAATTTGGAGACACTTTTATGGAGACCTAGCACAAGTTGTAGATCTAGTAAAACTAAGAAAAATTGTATTGGAGAAATTTTCCATACACCCCCAAAATCTCATTTTTTGGCCAAAAAATCGTTTTTGGGAGTTTTATGAGAAAAACACTCATAACTTCCCTAATTTTTATCCGATTCGCTATTATTATTATTCGCTATTATTAGCTACTACTTGTTACTAGATGGTTCTGTATGAATGGAGTATTTCTCCAATTGACATGCGTCGAAAAAAATACTGATATTGTTGTCGAGGAATTCCATACAAATTTTCAGAAAAACTTTTCATTCGATAAAACGTTTTTTTTTTCTTAGAGCGTGCACGGGCCCCTAGTCGATGCTGGGCCCCTAGGCAGTTGCCTACTCTGCCTAATGAATAATCCGGCCCTGGGTTTTAGAAAGGGTCGGGGCTGCCTGGATAACCTTTTTACCCTGCAATCGGTAATTCAGATACACTTGAGACACCCTAGAAGTGCAGTCTACGCTGCGTTTGTAGATCTTAAAAGTGCATTCCCCTCAGTTCCGCATGATCTGTTATGGAACAAGCTGCATACTCTTGGTGTAAGCTCGAAAATTCTAAATATTCTTAGAAATTTTTACGAAAATGCGTATACTTGTATAAGAACAAATAATGGTACAACCGAATATGTTAAGGTGTCTCAGGTTGTTTTACAGGGAGATGTACCAAGTCCTCTATTATTTTCTTTGTTTACTAGTGACTTCGAAACTTTTTTAGTAAATCAGGGTTGTAGAGGTCTCTCTGTAAATAGCGTGCTGGAAATTTTATTGTTAGCTTATGCAGATGACCTGGTCCTTCTCTCGGATACACCTATGGAATTAAATAGGAAACTCGAGGCCCTGCGACTGTACTGTATACAAAATGGTCTGGTTGTGAACGCAAGTAAAACTAAGATTGTTATTTTTCGCAAAGGAGCCAGGAATTGTGTAAAAAAGTTCATTTCTTTTAAGCTTGGCGAGGATAGAATTGAGGTAACAGACAATTATAATTATCTTGGTGTAATACATAGTAACTCTTGTAAGTATGTTGATGCCACGAGAAAATTTGTCAGTTCAGCAAATGCGGCTGCGGGTGCTACTTTGAAGGTCATAAACAGTTTTAGAATAGACTCTCGGTCAGCCTACATTAAATTGTTTGAAAGCTTGGTTAATAGTTCACTATTATACGGGGTCCAAGTATGGGGGAAGGCCTCTCTTGAGGCTCTGGATAGGGTTCAGCTGAGTTTCTTTAAGAGACTTCTTCATTTACCAACCAACACCCCGAACTACGCAGTGAGAGATTAGAAGTGGGTAGACCATCATTGTCCTGTGTTGTCCTCGCTAGGACTCTGTCTTGGATTGAAAAAATTTCTTGTATGGACTCTTCACGGTATCCAAGACAGTGCTTAGAGAGAATAATTGGACTGGCAAGGTCTAAGCCCAGAAATAATGATTCAAACTGGTATTCGCAACTCAGACATTATTTTGAGGCATGTAACATGTTGCACTTATGGAGCGGGGCCTCTCTGGAAGGCCTGGCTTCTAGTGCGAGCATAGTTTTGGGTGGTTACATGAAGGCCTCGCTTGGAAGGGATTTGGAAGCTAGGACCCGTTCTAGGAGCCTGCAGGTCTGGCCTTATATTTCCTTAAATCAGGGAACTCAGCTCTATCTCACTTGTAGAATGGACTTAAATTTTAAAAGGGGTTTATCTCAGCTAAGACTCGCAAATAATCACTCAGACCACATCTTTTTGTTTGGTAAAAGGCATAAAATTTTTAGTTCAGATTCATGTCTGTTTTGTTTTGCCGATAGTGTTGATCTTAACCATTTTCTTAACGAGTGCCCTCGATTTACAGAAATTAAATCAAAATATTTTACTGAATCATCGACGTGTGCTGACCAAGTAATATTTTGGAAAAGTTGTTTTATCTTCAATTGACACAGTTAGCTGTAAAAAATTTATTAGAATGATTTTAGAAATGCTGGAAATACCACGATAGTTTTAGAAAAAATTTTCTGCAAATTCATTGTAATTATTTTTGTTACTGATGTATGTATTGTAAATGTGATAGACGGTATAGTCTAAATAAACTACTATTATTATTAAGTAAAGGGAATCAAAAGTCGCAATTAAATTTCTACTGATGCAACGTTTTAGTTTTGCATAAGAAACTTTATCATGAAATCGCTAAATAATTTAATTACAATTGTAATAACAAATTATAGAATTTCTTATAAATGTTTATGTAAGTAATTATATACAAATTAGCCTAACTAATACAAATTATAATTATATGAAAATAAATGGTCGATTGCTTCTTAGTTTCAACCGTGGAGTTACAAAAGTATCTTTTTCTAACAAATATAACGAATTTTTTATTAGTTTCTTAATTCTATAGTACTGTTATTGAAAAAAACAATAAACTCTACAGTTTACTCAGCCCTCTCACCAGAAGTATAAGATTCCAGAAGAAATAAAATCATTCCTAAATAATAAATGTACATAGATATATTCTGTGAAAAAATTCGAGAATTATTTAATTTTCCGTTTTTTTTTCCGAAATTTAAAATTTCCGAATATCAATTTTTTAATTATAATTAATAATAATAAATTATTTTCGCCAATTTAAAATTTTGTCGAATATAAATGTCGAGAATTTAAGACTTTCGGAAAATTTGTATTTTCGTAATGTTTTTCAATTATTATTTTTTTGATTCGATATTTAGCAAAAATATCAGCAAAGTTCAAAATTCAAAAAATGATTTCTAAAAAATTATAACTCCTACCGACTGCATTTTTGGTAACGTTTTTTATTTTCAAATTAATTTTGCAATAAAAAAAATGAAAAGAGCATTTAATAATTATTTTTGTCCAAATTTAGTAATTTTTTAAATTTTTTTTTGTAAAAAGTAACCCTAAGAAACAAATTCCCGGCTATTCAACTTTTCAATGTTCAAAACTTTTAATCTAAAGTATTTTCTAACCAAACTAAAATTCTCCAATATAGAATTACAAATAGACATGTCTATTTGTACAATATTAAACAGAATATTCAAGGAAACATCACAACAAGTAAAAATGGAATTAAAGTAAAGGGAATCAAAAGTCGAAATTAAATTTTTACTTATGCAACATTTTAGTTTTGCATAAGAAACTTTATTATAAAATCGCTAAATAATTTAATTACAATTGTAATTACAAATTATAGAATTTTTTATAACTGATTATGTAAGTAAGTAAGTTCGCGCAAGAAAAATCGATTACCAGAAAAAAAGAAGAAAGTTTAGAAATAAAAAATAAAATTTCAATACGTACCTGCTTCAAAAAATACTTTTTTCTGAAACATCTCCACTGACGTTATAATTTTTTCTTCCCAATAATCTTTGAAAACCTTTATAAGAATTTGTGCGAAAACTAACGATAAATCCTAATTTATTAAATTAATTATTTATGTAGGGACTGATAAAAAGTGAAGAGATAACAAATACACAAATTAACGGGTTCCGAAAATATAATTTCATGAATGATGAAATCTCTGAATTTTAAAATGACAGGATTTTGAATTTACCGCAAAACTAAAAATCTCAATAATATCCGAAATTAAAATTTACGGAACTATATAATAATTGTCCAATTATTAAATTCTTCACATTTTTTTAATTCCCGAAATTTAATATTGACAAAAATAAATAATTATTATTAAATATTTCTTTAATAACTAATTGTTTATTTTTCTCAAATCTTAATTTTCGATAATATGCCAATTGTATGGAAATTTAATATTTCGTTAATTGCATAATTAAAAATGGTATAATTCAAAAATTATATAATTCGTTAAATTATAATTTCGGATATTTTTAAATTGGGGATATTTATTTTTCGACAATTAAAAATCTTGTATCGTTATATTAAAGCCCTAACATTTTATTATTCGTCACTTTGTATTTTCGAAATTTTTTTACGTTAATTTGTGTACTCGGCATCTAATTTTGAATTATTTTTTATTATTCATCATACTTTTGATACTAATTCTAATATCTAATGAGAAAAATGAAAAGATGTGCAATTTATTGTCCAATGGTAAAATTGTCCTATCATTTATAAGTTTGTAATGACTAAAATGATGAATTCATTATTATATTCAATGACTTCTTAATTTTTTATTACGTCCTATATTATAGGATATTTTTTTCTTTTTCAGTCATAAGAGTAAATTATATGTACTACAAGTATTTTAAAATAGGAAAAAGTCCGTTTCAGTCCTTTAATATACATAAATAATTCATAATAATGCAAAATTTTTAAATTCCCGCTCGACGTTTATTGCGCCGCCTTGCGGTATGTGGTCGAAACAATCCCTTTAAACGAAGCGGCAATGCCGAATTTAGCCGAAAAGTACCGAATAAAGCCGAAGCCACAAATGTTACGAGCGACTAAATCTCGCTCGTTTCTGCACAAAGAGTGCAGCACCTGCTAGTGCGGGAGAAATTAAATTTGCACAGATGCGATAAATTTACATGAAAAATTCCAATTTTAAGATTTTTACTGATATTTGAGCGGTCTCGGACTAAAATAATCGATTATAAGACGTAGAATTTTAAGAGATAAATAAACTCTCATATGCTACGAAAGTAATAGCTCTGTAAAAGTCGCCCGATTAAACATTAATTATTGATATTATTCTGAGAAAACTTTTGAAAATATACGAGTGTTGAGAAAATGTATTTCTTGTCACGTAGCGAGAACTTAATGTTTCGATTTAAGAAAGGATGTAATAAATTTATTTTAGATGTAATCAATTTTAAGCACACGAATGACTGAAAGTTGTTTATATTGAAATATCTGCATTCTTTCATGTAGCAAAGTGGGTTATGAGCGCTTTAGATTATAAGTGATCTTTGTATATACTAAGGTTAATTTGAAAGGCAATATCCGGACGTTAGGGACCGCGAATGCGAATGTTTATATAAACTGGCGACAGGCTCAAGTACTACGACTTTTGGGGCGACGTAGTTTCAAATCTAGGTTTTCGAAGAAATCACGTGCAGATGGTGAGTTTCATCTCACATGAATCAGCATGTAGAGCTATGGGAAAAACTATGCGTGAGATAAGTGTGTGTGTGTGAGATTTTACGACTATGTAAGGAGTGGGAGCATCGAGCTTGAGTTCATGGGACCACGATGAAGACGAGGGTGGATGCTGGGTGATACAGATCAGAGCAAAGTAGATCAATTCTCGACAGCCTAGAGTTCGGTTCGTTATCTTTCTCAGGCTCCCTTTTTGAATATTAGATTTGAACTTGTAATCCGGATTTGCCTAATTTTGTTTGAAGTTCGACAATATATATATTTTTTTTTTGTTTCAACTATAAATCTTTTGCATCTTTTATTTTAAAAATTCCCGGGTTTATTCCAATAATTTAATCAACAGCACGAACCACCAATGAGAGAGTTTCGCAGCCATTGAACCTGCGCGAAACGTAACACAAAAGTGAAGGTAGCGCCGTCCTTGTGACATGTGGCCTAACTAGGCCCTTGCTGCATCTAGGTAAAATATCTTTGATACAACGCATACACGCTCCCTTACTTCCTTTTTCATTGAAATTCATTTTCACTTTGAAATTTTTTTTCGATAACTTGCCACAATTGTTTAAAAATTGAAGAAAATTGTTTTTACTGTGTTCAACGAGCAAAAATGATCGCAATAACTGGGTACAACTTGGTACAACAGAAAGTACATTGCACATGTGCAGTAAACTTTCCGAAAGGTAAAATGGTCTATCCAACAACAAAGAAAGAAAGAATTTGCATGGAGTGAAGTTTGTCCGTACCTAGCCTAATTGTTCCCCCTCCCTGGTGCAGGACTGCAGGGAGTGTGGGTAGAAAAGAAGAAGAGTGCAGTGCTCCCAATCTTGCTCCCCAACCGCAATGCGCATGCGTCGCGCCGATTTTCTGATTGGCTGCATAGCGCGCGCTTATTTAAAATGTTTAAAATATGCAAATTAATTGTTTTAAACCAATAATAATTAGAAAATGCATCAAAATACAGTTTTTATTGCAAAATATACTTTCGCAGTCATAAATATACTAATTATTTGATTTCACTGCTGAAAACACATTATTCCGTCGGACATCGAAGAAAGACAAATTTTTTCTCATAATTAATTGCAACAGAATAATGTGTTTTCAGCAGTGAAATCAAATTATTATTATATCTATGACTGCGAAAGTTTATTTCGCAATGAAAAATGTATTTTATGCATTTTCTAATTATTATTTGTTTAAAACAAATAATTTGCATATTTTGAACATTTTAAATAAGCGCGCGCTATGCAGCCAATCAGAAATTCGGCGCGACGCATGCGCAGTGCGGTTGGGGAGCAAGATTGGGAGCACTGGAAGAGTGCAGGACTGCAGGGCACGCAATCGTGCGCAATCGCAAATGTCCCACAGATCAATGAACACTTTTGAAAAGTTTCGTCATGTGGTTTTTTTGAAAATTGTTGGACCTAAACATGTCACATTTACACTATTTACAGAGTTTGAGAATGTACTACCTCGGAAGGAGAATAGAAAATTTAGAACTAATATTAAAGTGTCTAAAAATGCGTAAAAATTACAGCGTCAACGATACGTCCCTTCGAGGTAACAAAAGAGGTTATGTGCATTTCATTCCTTTGAAATTATACGATTATGTGATTTGCTCTTTGTATTAAGTTTTAGACACATTATTTCCAATTCATTATTTCCGTATGAATGCGAATTCTCGATTTTATGATTACGATAATAATAGCCGCCATGGCAATTGGAGCAAAGGCGGTTATAGGAACTGGAGATTTGTGTCGAGTAGTCTCGGCCTAACTGTAGCTCTCTGCGAAGGGCATAATTTTAGTAAAGGTGAGACTTTTTAAGACTATTGAGATGCGTGTAATAAATGCATACAATCAAATTTAAGTAGTTGACATTGCAGAAAAACGGTTCTTCAGAGCGGCACAGTATGGCAACATTCCAGATCTAAAGAAGGTAATTTACAATATAGTTCAGACATGTACTAGACAAAATACATAGTGGCAATTTAAGTATTTAAAGCTCGCTAATAATAAAACGGGATGGTTAGAGATTGGTGCACTGCAAAAAATCTGGTTGAAAATTACGTTCGTCGTAGTAAACGCTTTAGGCCTTTAGGATGCCGTTTCACGGAGCCAAATTTCAAAGTTCAAAATATTTGTTGTAACCAATTACAACTCCGATTGACTTCGTTTCTTGCCTCGACATTTTTTTTTTGTCCAAGTTAATTTTTCAGCTAAGAAAATGAAGAATGAAAGTTTATTTAATTTGGAAAAAAATAATGATTAACTTTTTCCTTTTTATTTTTTTTTAGCAAAGTTATCTCGGACAATGACAAAATTTCGTGGCCAGAAATGAAGTCGGTGCAATTGCAGAATAGGGGCGTCAACTCTATTTTGGCTGAAAAAAGAAAATTTTGGCAACAAACTATTAGAATCTTTAATTTAACGATAAATGAAGCGATTTGACAAAGGAAAACTTTTAAATTATTGTTACTTTTGTTACTACGATGTCTCAAATATGGGTCTGTCACGATATAGGAATGATCATATTTAACTCACCGTTTAGGTGCTTTTAAACATCCGTACGACCAGAAACACTGTAAATAATTGAAATTGAATGGTTTTTTAATAAATCAAAATGTATTTAGATATTTTTTTATGCCGACATAAGCTATTATATCGAAAAAAAAAGAAGAGTTTCATGCACATCAGCTATCAGTTGAGATGGGAGGACGCCCTTGGCTATCGATGGCAATCGAGATATGTATGTCACAAAAATAAAAAATAGATATGTACTGGTCACAAAAATAATGTGGATTAAACCCCTACCCCTTTCCAACGTCTCTTGGGGGCGGGAAGGCACCCCTTTGACTGGTCACAAAAATAATGTTGGTAAAATCCCTACCCCTTTCCAACGTCTCGTCTCCTCCTGTCTCAAGTGACAGCTGATGTGCGTGAAACTCTCCTTTTTTTGTCGACTTAATAGCTTATGTCGGCATAAAAAAATATCTAAATACATTTTGATTAATTAAAAAACAATTCGATTTTAATTATTTACAGTGTTTCTGGCCGTACGGATGTTTAAAAGCACTTAAACGGTGAGTTAAATATGATAATTCCGATATCGTGACAGCCCCATATTTGAGACATCGTAGTCACAACAGTAACAATAACTTTAAACGTTTTCCTGTTCAAATCGCTTCATTTATCGTTCAATTACACATTCCAATAGTTTGTTGCCGAAAACAAAAAAATTCCAGCCAAAACAGAGGTGACGCCCCTATTCTGCAATCTAACCATGAAGTCAATCGAAGCTGTAATTGTTTAGAAAAAGTATTTTTAACTTTAAAATTTTGCTCCGTGAAAAGGCAGTCTCACAATGATTGCCATGGTAATTCTACAAAACTATTGTGAACTTGCATTGATTCCCATATGAATATTACTATATTCTCATCAGTTTCACTATGGAAGTGTAACCTTACCACGGGAATCATGTGATAGAAAGATTCCAATGATCGCCGTGGTAGAATTCAATCGTAGTTTAATCGTTTATCGGAGTAATTTTACCACGTGGAAAGTTGTAACTTTACTTAAGAAACGGGAGAAAAAGCAGGAGTGAAATGAAATTTACTACGGTAAAGCTTATTATTTTTACACTTTTTCGGTAAAATTACCACGGCCGTCATGTCTTTTTTTACTATGTTTGCCGTGGTAATTTTCAACTAGATTTTTTAGTGTGGGAAGTATTTAGGTTCCTATCCGTCCGGAATCCACTTTTTGTCCCCTATGATTTTCCCGCTGCTTATATAATTATAGATGGTGTGCTGAGCCAGATTGTTCTAATTGGTTAGTCGGCAGTAGACGAGATACGCCGGGCAGCACAACCGTGTTAGGGATCTGTCTTCAGTACATTTTTTGAGACGTACACATGAGTGTCAATTTTTATAAATATTTGACTATGTAATTGTTTATTTAAAATGAGTTATTTACCGTTTTTGATTTTTTTAGATGACAATTGTAAGTTTAGGTTCAATATTTATAATTGAAGGCCTATTTTATTGTCAAAAAGATTCTCTATAATCCTATTCGTGGGAGTTTTAGTAACCCTTAAATGACACCGGGGGTCCAAAAGACCCCAGACCTTTTTCAAGGTTCCATGAAAAATCGATAAATTATTTTTTTCAATAATTTTTTTCGCCATCAACAAATAAAAATCCTGCAACTATGGGGCATTATTACAATAAAGAAAGGTTTGAAATATATGGAAAAAAAATTCAGATCGAAATGTTAATAACTTTCAGAATTATTGCATGTTTTCCGAGCTGAGGTCCAACGGCCCCCATGTGTCATCTACGTGATTATTTGGAGGTGTGTTATTTAAGGGTTATAAATAAACCAGTTAGTTATTATTTTAAAAACTTATAAATAATTTGTTTTCTATATGTTTAACTTGCGTAAAACTTCTGTTTTAATCAAACTCCCACGAATAGAATATTGTAAAGAATCTTTTTAGAAACAAAATAAGCCGTCAACAATAAAGATTGAATCTGAAATTATAATTGAAGGGTAGAAATGCAGAAGGAGTCAAGCGCCAAATTTTCGAAATCGGGTTTATTAGCTCAAAAAATCAGATAAATTCTAATACAGATGCCTGCCAAAGGATTTTTTTGGGGCATCAGTTTTCAAAATTCCCACTAAAAAAAGAACAGCTGGAGGGGTCAAGCACCAATGTGTACTTGATCCCGATCGATCATCGCGCCTGCGCAGTATTGTGTTTTTGTGTTTACAGTAAAAGTTTTTGGTCTTTTTAAATTAAAAACAATGCCACTTGGTGGAAATTTTGCCTTTTATGCCTCCTTGGGCGCGGCAACAATATATAGAAATTATTCATGGGCATTAAAATATGCATAACGATCCGCTGATGATGGACATAATGTTACAAGAAGAAACCCAATATAAGGAAAATAATAATAATCGCAGTAATTATTGCCGTTTAAAGTTGTCCGAGAAGCTTTTCTAACCTCAAAGTAAAAAATCCAATTTCATTTTTCTCGACACTGGTTAATTATTTTTAATTACTATTGGATCCTTCCATTCAGTACTAAATAAGCTAAAACCAAATTTCTCATTTTTTGGAAATATGCAAAATTATTGCTGCTATCGTCATTTGAAGTTGAAATGTCAGTTTTACGCTATTCCGAAGTCATAATTGGATTTTCAAATTTCTCGAAACTGCGTGATTTTTTTAAAACAAACTTTTTGGAAATCAATTCGTCCATTCAATAGTTAGAATTCAAATTTTTATTTTTTTCTTAAACTGCAAATTGACTCCACAATTAATGTTGAAAGATGTTAAAAGTCGATACGGACCCGAAATCTAACCTCGAAACGTGACCTGCTTTATTAATTTTCTCGAAACCGGATACCTTTCTTTAAGCAAACTTTTTTTAGTTCGATAGAGCATGAAAGTATCTCGAAAGTACTTTCGTATTTTTTTCTTAAATGGTCCTGCTGAATTTACAACATGTTTTTAGTCTCTCCTGAAAAAAGTGAAAAATGGCGCTTGACTCCTTCTGCATTTCTACCCTTCAATTGTTATCTGCAACGAAAAAAAAATCTTAAACGCCAAATAACCTCTTTTAAAATGAACAATTATATATTTGAATATTAAATAAAAATGAAACTTAGTACGAAATTGAGTTTCGAATCGTCCTTTAAAATCATTATAGTGTGCTTTAAAGCCAAAATTAATTATTTAAGAAGATTCGAAAAATAAATTTCCTTTTAAAGCACCTTTAATGGAATTTAAAGACAAAAAGTACATTTTGAAGTTGTTTTCAAAATAACTCCTTCAAGACTCTTCAGAGAAAAAATGGATCTTTCAATCATCTTTGAATATCATTTTTATTTATGTAGGAAAAAGGAAGATTAAAGTAGTTTTGCAAAAAGTAATTAAAATTAAAGTTTACTCAGTGAAGAGAATGTTGGAACTTAGCAAGTTTGTTCATTAATTCAACGCATAGAAAATGTGTTATAGATAGATAAACGTTTATTTTTTAGACTGCTGGCCTTAAAAAATTGACTTGCTTACACTTCCATTTTTTTCTGTATACGGATACGCTATCATCACAATTTTTGATGTAAATAAAATATTCAAGAAATACAACATTAGCAAATAAAAATGAGGAAAACTAAAATAAAAGGAAAGACACTGGGAACAAGGAGCAAAATACTCATCATAGCCTTGCTACGTAATATAACCCTGATTTTATTTTTAAAAAGATCTCTATTACTTCTGATTTCCATATTTTACTTTACTCATTTGTTGAGCGCCATCTAATTTTCCGAAAAATTAGAAAAATGTGAACTGACGGTGTTTGGCTGAAGGCCTATGATGAATTTACAACGTTTTTGGGTTACTATGTTAATGAATTCACGCGACTAGCTCATACGTGGAATACGGAAGAGGGGAGACGTCACACGACCAGTAAATTATATCACTCAGTTTTCAAAATTTTCTGTAATCCAAACTACTTAAATCAAATCCATTTCGAACCCTACGTTCGCCAAGAATCAAAATAATCAAACAGTGTCAAATTATGCGCGAAGTCACCGATCCATGCAATCTTATATGACCGAAATACAGCGACTCTTCGCACATGGCGTGGTAGCGATGTACGTTGGCAATGTGGCCATTTTCTAGTAATTAATTATATCAAAACGTATCACAACCCGAACACTGATCACGAGTTCTAGTTAAAGCGATTACACGACGAATTCGAGTGACTTTCGATTGATTTTTGGTTTATAGCCAGTACGAGTGTAAACCACTCCGAAATTCCTTTATTGTACAGAAATGACATGGTGACGATAGGATATGGACACTCGGTCCTGATACGGTAATCCAATAATCCGAAAAAAAATCACGAATCCGATACATCAATCATGACCCTATAATCAATAGTTATCCGCCGACTATATTCACAGTTCATGCACGAAAGAAAGAAAAACCACGAGTCCGACCATTAGTCATGCTTGCCGATGCAAACGAATCCGCATGGATTCACCATGTTTCGTGTATTGATCATTTTACCTTTTCTATGCACTTTTTCACTAGTAAGACACCGGAGAGGAACATGGAACCATACCTGTTACTCGGCGTTTGAATTTTCGGTATTCGCTTCCGCCTTCTTTGCTGAAAACCGGAAAAGCGTTAGTGCGCATGACATTATTCGTCGGAGCGACATTAGTACGAATCTTAAGCTACAGATGGCCGCAGCTGTACGATTTCCAGCCCTTCGAAATTTCCGACGGGACGTCGACTGCAGCACTAATCGTTTCGCCTGCCTAGCAGACGAATTCGTGACTCGATTCGCTCGTTCCGGTTTGTTTACTATGGGACCGCTGGAACCTTGACGTCTTCCCTCTGGCTCAAGTGTATCCGGGACTCTCTTCCAGACACGAACCAGAGTTCCTCTTGCTTCGTGGTGCGTGTGTCGGTTTCCCCCCCAGCTCCTCCGGCCCATTCTGTAGTGTCGTGTGTGTGTCGGCCGAGTCGCAGGGCCACGTGGTGATGTGCTTTGCGTGTTGGCTCGTTTATACGAGCCACATATGAAAACAAAAGAATAATAAAAGAAAAATAATGTAATCAGTGTTGGAATTTAAACAATTTTCAAGCCCAGAGTCTGACGATTCACGTTACCGATGATCATCTGATAATCCAACCTCCAACTCAGGTGACAGTTTTCTTTCCTATTCTGACTCTACCTGAATTGTTTAGCTGCACGAGCATAGTCAGCTCCCGCCAAACAATTCTCACTGTTCGCAGACAGCTTAATAAAAGGGTGATTCTGTATCTTGCGATCAGTAAGTTATTAAATGTTTTAGAAAAATTCAATTATTTTGTGCGTGGACTATATACCACGTCGCAGTAAATACTCCAAAATTTAGACCTCTTGCCCCAAAAATGCTCAAATTTGGCTCAAAACGAGCATGCGGTATCGGAAATTTTGCGGAAATGCGAACAATTTTCTTTACGATCTCCTAGAGTCAACATCAAAATATTATTCATAGATTTAACTTTTTGCTCTTTGTACCCCATTGAAAAAACCGGCGTCGGATCCGACGTCGTATCCTATTAGGATCCGGCATCCTATCCTAATAGGATCTGGCGTCAGAACCGTAGTCGGACCCGGCGTCGGAAACGATGTTAGAACCATTGTCGGAATTTGGGACGGGACCCTTATGGTCACGTCTCACGACCGTGAAATGGGTGGGTATACATATACAGGGTTTCCCGAGTCAAGTGTCCGGGCTTATATAGCTGTATAAAAAAATACATCGAAAATTCCGTTTTCTAAAATCACTCCTGATCCAGCTTCAATATTTTATAACACAAAAATTAAAACTTCAACTGATTTTTGGAAAAGGAGATTTCTTCATTATATTTTTATACAGCCATATAAGATTGGATACTTGAGCCTAGGACACCCCCCTTCGGTTGTGATAAAGACACCGGATGCGTCCTCGGGTTGCAGATACAGGGTCCCTGTACCAAGGGTTTCTGCTGAATATGGTTACAATAATTAATAAGCAGTCGCGGACAATTGTCCAGGGATGGTCGCGAAGGAATTAACTCCCAAGCGGAGGCGTAACAACCGTGACAAAAACTAAATGGCACCTGGGTGAGTTGTCTTAAACGGTGACTCTGGGATACCTGGCGACTTCTCGGCGACCTACCGGGCGATCGTTGCATGCGGAGCTCTGCAAGGATGGACGAATTTTTTCCCAACCTGCTCGTGGAAACAGCAGTGATACCACCAAAGCATAAAAAATTTCTAGGTGCGGTTTAAAACGTTCGAACGCGCAGAGCACCCGACAATGGGTCTGCAAACAGTGCCGATCACCCTAGAGTTCGGGGTACCGAAAATAATTTAGATGAAAACGCGATGATGAAACGCTCACATTGCGTGGACGAATCAACTCAAGGATGACTTGCTGGACTGCTACGATGCCAGCATTATCCCTGTTCACGGAGACTTTATGACACGTATGCACGCCCTGTGATGCCAGAAACACCCAGAGCTTCAGCACGTTCCGCATCAGCCATTATGAAATCAAGCTGCCTACCTCTCGAAAAATGGACATGTACGCGGAGCGCTTCCCCAACCGCTGCATGAACAAGCTGCAGACCAAGATGAGGAAGCGACATTGAGACCAACCGCGGAAAGCAGGCACCTTCTGACAGATAATCGCAATTTCAGGATAAGGAGGAACATTAACATCCAGGTTCCTCGTAAGACCTCTGGATCATCAATTGTTCAGTTTATGGCGCGGCGAGAGCTTTGGCTGATTCCAATCGAAGGCTAAAACCGACGATGGATCAAAAGACCAAAAGACGCTTGCATCAACTGAACAAGAAAATTGGATGGGCAAGACAAAATGCTTTCAGTGTGTGATTGACTACATGTCCGGTAGATCGTTCACGGAAAGGGTTCGAAAGTTCGCCCTAGACCTGAGGATATACCATCACACACTTGAACAAGTCAACGCTGCTGACTATCAAGCAGCATATTGTTAACGAAATACGGGTGTTAACTGACGCAAGGTAGATAATACAGAAGAGTAGGGATGGGACAGAGAGAATCAACAGTTTCTCGCAGACCCATCGCGCGTCTTCAGTGATCTCTCTGTTTCTGTCAAAAATCCACACAAGCACAACGAGGTAGAGACTTTTTGGAGAGAGGTATAGAAGATCCCGAAGACATTGAAGATTAAGAAAATACTTGCAATATCATCCGCTTCAAGGAGTTTTGCGACAACCTCATGACATCTGAGGAGGAATATCAACCAATCACTGCCGAAGAGGTGAAAAAAGCACTTAGAGCACGAAGAACTTTTCCGCTGCAGGACCAGATGGTATCAAGAACTTATGCTGGAAGAAGTTTACTTCCACACACCAACATCTGGCCCGCATATTCAACTCATATTTAAAGTCGGAAAGGCCCATTCCGCAGTGGCTGGTGTTAGGACGCACTATACTCCTACCGAAAAAAGGCGACTTGTCTATCCCAGAGAACTACAGGCCAATAACTTACTTGAACACACTGTATAAGATCTTTACAGCTATCTTGAACGACAGGAATGTTCGAAGAATTGTGCCTGTGTGGAGAGAGATGTACAAACATCGCGGCTCGAAAAAAGGTGTAGCAGGCTCCCGAGAGAACCTGCTAATTTACAGGTGCGTCTGCAAAGACGCAGCAGCTCATCAGCGCGTCCTGTCAATCGCCTCGATTGACTACCGGAAACCTTTCGATTCAACCTCTCATAGACTTATCATCTGCTTCTGGAAAGCTTGAAGGTTCATCCACATATAGTGAGATGCATAGAGAGATTGATGCCCCTTTGGAAAACTAGATGTACTATCTCACCTGGAAATTATCGTGTGACAACGAACATCGTCACCCTCTAGAGCGGCGTCTTTCAGGGCGATACCATGAGGAAAGATTACTGGCGTTCCCGAGGACCCTGAGCTTGTGGATATAAGTGTTATCAGACATATTGACACTGGAGAGACCTAAACATACCTGGTTGTGCCTCAGAACCGTATTCAGGACGTGACATCTGTGAAGGAGGCTCTCCGAAGCAGATGCAAGCATCTTGTTCGACAGATTGGGTCTTCAAATCTGTCGGCGTTGAACAAGGTATCTGCGACTAACATGCTTGCCGTCCCGGTTCCACTCTAGTCGTTTGGGATGGTTCAATGGACAAAGAACGTGCTTATGGCATAAGAGCTTGCATATCAATTCGTCTGTTCCGCGATTATACATCTCACGCCGTCAAGGCGGACGCGGACTTCTGAATCTCCAATGTCTTCATAACTAAATCGTTCTAAGTGCAGCTTGCATCGTTGTAAATGATAGAGATCATGCTCTCCTAAAAATGGTCAGAAAACACGAGATGATTGGCAAAGAAGCCTTCCTTTACCATGCCGCGAAGCAGGCGGCCTTGACCCTTGGCCTGCATCTAGAGGCCTCACTTCTCAAAGCCGAAGTGAAGAAAAAAGAGGTTAAAAAATTTCGCCAACAGTTACTCGACAAGAAAATGCACGGAAACTTTCACAGAAATGTAGAAGAGCAGTCCTTGTCGAAGTAGCGAACTTTTGTTTTCCTCAGATCATCAGGACTTAATTCAGGTACAGAGGGTTTCATTTTCACTTGCCAGGACGGTGCCATTTCTACCTTGGTGTGCCGTGACTGCATTTTACGTCAAGAAGTCGTGCATATGTGAGCGGGAGTCCAACGTAGTGTAGTGACTTGTGTTCTCTCCTCGGTAACCCCACCTCAGCGCTCGCTTTAATAACACTGCGTTGCAATCACGCTCACGTACGCACAACTGTTTATACCGCGCTCCGGATATATATATATATATATATATATATATATATATATATATATAGCTGAATGGCACCTGGGTGAGTTGTCTCGGACGGTGACTCTGGGATACCGGGCGACCTCTTAGAGTTTGTAGCCTTATCCTCGCATGCGGGCCTCTACAAGGATGAATGAACCCTTTCCCTAGCTACTCGTGGGAACAACAATGACAACAACAAACGTAGTTGTAGTAAGTGCGGTTCAAAACAGTCGAATGCGCAGGGCCCCCGACAACGGGTCGGACAACAAAGCCGACTACCCTAGAGTTGGGGGAGCCAATCAAGACTGAGTTAATGCGATGGACCGGCGGAATCTCAATACCTTTGAGTGGACGGATCGACTCAATGACGATCTGCTATAGTGCTACGATACCAGTATGGCCCCTGAACGAGAAGGTCACATGGCACGACTGCGTGCTCTGTGGTGCGAGGAACACCCAGATCTCTCGCACTTTTCGCGTCAAACTCTGTGAAACCATGTTGAACCACTTCGAAAAAGGGGTTATGGAAGCGGAGCGCCTACTCTACTGCTGCCAGAACAAGTCGGCAACAGAGAAAGAGAGGTGACACTGAGACAAACCGCGGGCAGTCATCCAATAGAGGAAGAGCGATGCTTCAGGACACGGAGAAACATCAACACCCACGTTTCTCTAAAGCCCAAAGCTCTGGCTGAACTGCATGACGAGCTTCGTGGAAGTTTTTTTGAAGAATCCGACGTCTGGGCTATCAATTGTGTTGTGTATAATGCAGCGAGAGCTTTGGCGGATGCAAACCGTAAAACGAAACCAACGGCTGATCATAAGACCAAAAAACGAATGCATCAACTCATCACAAAGATAGGCTACATAAAATCCGGCAGGAATTTCACCGCCAAGGTTTGACAGTTTTCGCGGGAACTGCGGATCTGTTATCACACACTCAACAAGTCAAAGCTGCTGACCATCAGTCAACATATTGTTGACAGAATACGGATACTATCTGACGCTATGAGAAGTTTAGAGCGGAGGGAGAGGTGGTTCAGTGAAAACCAACTGTTTTTCTCTGACCCATTTCGACTCTTCCAATATCCTCCAGTTACTGTCGACCATCCGCCCAAACCAGAGGAGGTCGAAGCATTTTAGAGAGAAGTCTACGAAGTGCAACAGCCACTTAAAGAAGGCACATCATGAGGTGCATACAGAGATTGATGCCGCCATTCCGAAGGGTACTTCTGCGGCAAACCTGGGAATCGAAATCGAAAGGTTACTCATGTATGTTACATGGATGATCTTAAGATCTATGCTAAAAATAAAAAGCATCTACACCTAGCTCTAGGGATTGTCGATGAGTACACTAAGAAGATTGGAATGGAATTTGGGTCAGAAAAATGCGCCAAGGTTTATTTGAAGCGAGGAGAACTTACTGGCATCTCCGAAGACCCTGAGCTCGTCGACAGAAGCGCTATACGACACCTTAGCACTGGAGAGCCCTATACATATCTGGGCGTGCCACAGAGCCGCATTCAGGACATGAAATCTATAAAGGATACTCTCCGAAGCAGATACAAACGTCTTATCCGGCAGATTTGGTCTTCTGAACTGTCGGCGAGGAACAAAGTATCTGCAGCAAACATGCTTGCCGTCTCGGCGGTACTCTATTCATTCGAAGTGGTTCCATGGACGAAGGACGGGCTCAGATCCCTTGATATCGGGTCACGAAAGGTTATGTACGTGAATAGAAGCATGCAGCTTAAGTCTTCTGTTCCGCGACTCTACATCTCACGCCGTCAATGCGGTCGCGGAATACTGAATCTTGAATGTCTTCACAACATGATTATTCTGGGTAAGTACATATAGTGGTAAATGGACAAGACCCTCTTCTTAAAATGGTCAGGATACACGAAGAAGTGGGCAAAGGGGCGTTTCTCTACAAATCAGCGGAAGAGGCTGCCGAAACACTCGGCCTTGACTTCAATATCCGGGGTGAGCAAAATGCATCAAATGTTATCCATCTTGAAGACTCACTTCTGAAGGCTCGGATTAAGAAAGCACAGGAGAAAAATTTCCGCGAACTGCTCCTCGAGAAGAGGATGCACGGCATCTTCTACAGAAATGTGGAGAGTCGATGACGTATGAGCCAACGTTTGCTTTCCTTGAATCACCCGGATTGAAGTCGGGCACGGAGGGTTTCATTTTGGAATGTCAAGACGGTGTCATTTCCACTCTAGCATACCGTCGCCACATTTTGAGCCAAGACATTCCCGATGATAGCTGCAGAGCGTGTCATGCACACCCCGAGCATCTAGGACACATACTATCTAGTTGTCCAACTCATCGGGAACGACCTACATCCAAAGGCACAATGCGGCACTAAGAGTGCTTTATTACCATCTCTGTCACTCTTA
>CAKNYM010046966.1:0-30728 GCA_932195095.1 Andricus curvator | reverse complement strand
GTACACTGTTAGAAATTTTTGCCGTAAATTCAAGTGAAAAGTAGATGAAGCCCAGAACAGTGCTAAATGTACCTTAAAGTTCTGAACCTTTTGTATTGAAACTTAAGAAGCGAGTATTGAAACTTGAGAACCTTGTGTTGAAACTTAAGAAGCAAGTATTGAAAATTAAGAATCTTGTATTGAAACCTATGAACCGAGTATTGAATCTTAAGAACCGTGTATTGAAACTTATGAACCTAGTATTAAATCCTAAGAACCGAGTATATTGATACTTAAGAACCTAGGAATGAAACCTAATAACTTACTATTTAAACCTAATACACATAAATTGAAACTTATGACCATAGTATTAAAAGTTACGAAACATATATTCAAACTCAAAAACATAGGGCCGAAAAGCGATACTGAACGTTGTTTCTGCCCCGTTTATATGCACACTACGCGAAATGTTGATTGCGAGAGAGATCCCGAAAGACTGCGCTGCGACTCAAGCGGTCAGTAGACGAAACTTCCGACTCCCACTCTCCAAGTCTCGACGCGCCAGACAGCGAGGTTTTATTTTAAAGGAGTAATCCTAAGTTTTGAAGATTTAAAAATATGTCGAAAAAGAATCTGGAAAATTTAAGAAAGTTTTTTTTTATTCAGCAGGATTTTGATTAAGAACATATTTTTATTGTTTTATTTGAACGTTATAAGGCCGTACCAACTTAGGCGTTTGTATTTACGTTCCATATTACGTATGATATACGTCGGGTTCACGGACATTCCGATGTTTTAAAAACGTTATTTAAACGATAATAAATAACTCAACAGTCTGTGTTAATTGGATTTTTATTATTTTAATTAATATTAGCTAATTGTTAAATAAAAATGTCGAAACTATTAACTTTCATAAATTTAAGACATGTATATAAATTTTTAGTTCATCAGTGGAAATCAAGTTGCACTAACATAAATTCTAAACTAGAATACTGAATTTTTAAAACTCTTATCATAACAGTTAAAACTTTCTTAACAATTTTGGAAAATTCTTTTAAGGTATTATACATTGAAGATTCATTTAGGCCGACTTATACATCTAGTACGGCGAAGATTTCCATGGCTAGTAGTGCTAACTAGCTGTCTAGTAAAAGTAAGCAAACGTTGAGTTAGGCTTACATCTCCGTGTTTAGGTAGTTTAACTAGTTTTCTGGTAAAATTTACCAGATGTATAGTGTTGGGAAATCTCTAAAGATGAAACAGCACTGAAACGGCACTGGCGAAAGGCACTGGGCCGCCAGTGCCTGTTTGTGCTGATTTCGGCACCTAAACGGCTCTCAGAGTGATGCGACGGTCATATAATGGTCCTATTGTATTCGTCACGTACCGGGCTGGCAGAGTGGTTTACAGTAGTTGGCCGCCACCAACCCGAATCCCTTTTTAAAACTTTCTTCAAATTATTAAGACTTTTTTTAATTATGAATTTTCTCATTATATGTATTTTATACTTTTAAATTATATACTAATATACAATTCTGAAGTTGAATTCGAAAATGTTGTCTGTTTTGGCGTATCTCATTCCATTTACGAGATACATTATGTTCATTCGAATTTTAAACTGTTCAGAAAAAAAGTTAGATATCTGAAATTATCGAAACCCGTAGATTCTGAATTACTAACTTTTGCAGAGGTAATTTCAAAATTTCACAAATTTTAATTTTTCATTTTTAATCCCTTTCAGCTGGTCTACTTGGTAGCCTATTCGCAGGTATAAAGGGAGCTTCTGCAGGCATTTAAAACTGTAATCTGAGTAGCTTTAAACGAGCAGCACTGAAACGGCACTAGGCAGTGTCGTTTGAGTGCCGTTTCAGTGCCGTTCCATCGGCAGGTATAGTTTTTTTTAGGAAAATAAGTATGTTTTGAGGATCTTTAAGATAGGTTTCAAAATTTAAACAGCACAATAAAAATGAAGTTCGTTTATTAAACACTGACCAAAGGTATGATTTGATATTACTCGAAGAAATCGCACGGCCTGAAGCATTATCTTGAGAACAACATGGGGGCTACGCTGAAGAAAAATACAGTTTACGTTTCTTGAAATATAGCCTTGTAAGAGAAAAAAATCCACAAGTCCAACAGATTATCCACTGTATCGTCACGGAATTCACTTATTTTAATACACGCAAATAGAAATAAAAATAGAAAAACGTCGCTTCTCGCTTCTTGCAACTCTGAAAATGGTCATAATAACGCACGCGACACAGAAATGCAAGAGGCTGTAAGAAACTGGAAGTGACGACTCCGAAAATTAGGAAGCAGACTAGAGGGAGGGAAAGTGTCGGTAAAGGGTGTAGGAGAGAGCAATGAAGGGAGTAAAAGAGTAGTGGGGGGCAACACGCTACTAGATGTCTAGTTATGGACACTATTTGCCATAACACGACGTATCGGTTAAATCTACTAGACTACTTATAAGACATCGAGTAAGAGTAACAAAACTTCTGCCTTAAATTTACTAGACGCGCGTAACTAGATTCATCTAGATTCTAGTTGGCCCAACTAGACCTTTTTCTCCGTATATATATATATATATATATAACGTGGAACGAAGAAACCAGCCCTAGGACCGAAAAATTGATTCTCTGGTTTTTATTGATTATGAATAATGAAAATTTTCCCTATCGAATAAAAAAATTCCCATTGCTCCACGATCAAAATTGAATTTTCTGGAGCTCAAAGTTGGGAGATGATTTTATTCGCATTGCGCTCGACTCTTGCACAAACACTCTCACGCTTCGTGTCTATGGGGTAGTGGTTCGTGGCACGTGCCGTGTGACGTAGTTGGAAGAATCCAGGATCGCAGATACGTTTTGAAGTAGGTGCTTTGGGGCGACTGAGTTGAAATATAATCTTTTTATTTTAATGCTGTAAAATGAACCTCAAATGAAACAGAAACGTTTACTGACATCCTGCGGTAACAAATTTAATATTTCTTATGACAGGAATATGATTGTATTAATCCTGAGTTCAAATAATTTGGACAATTTACTCTCAATTACTCTTCAAGTGTCCTAAAATGAAGGTCAAGTTTGTTGGCCAGTCATTTTGGATGAAAATTCAAAAAGTGAGCGCTTTTTCAAAATTTTTGAGACCACTTGTTTTCCAAATTCAAAAATTATATGTACGGATATTCGTAGTGCTGAAAAAGACAAACAATTTATTCCGATGACCTTTTTTTAAAAAACAAAAATTACTGGAGTTGTAGCATTTACACAATTCCAAGAAACAAACGAAAATGAACATTATAAGCCAAACAACGCACGATGTGAAAAAAATTGAGGAGAAGAAAAATGTTTCCTTTTGAACACCGTACAATATTGTTATAAGACTTCTTTTTATTTTTCTTGAAAAATCGAAAATTCAAATTTTCATCGCACAACAAAATATTGAAAAATCAAAAATTCCATTTTGCGGTCAAAATATACAAGATTCGAAAAAAGATGAACAGAGAAAAATCGTGCACTCTAAAAAGATCTACAAATTTGTTATTAATCACTTTTTGATGGGACGTGTAGTCTTCGTTTCATCTGTAAAACACTGATTTTTTATCAAATTATAATAATTTCCTGAAATGTCAATGCTAATCAGTTGGAAAAGATTATGAGCGTGTTTCAAACTGTTACCAAATTTGTACGAAAATTTTATGTAAAGAATTAATTGTAATTATTGTATCAACAAATGATATTCCGAAAAACTCCTTTTATAAAGGTTGTTCGATTTAAGGTTTAAGATTTCAAGAATTTTTCAGAATAAACCTATTTTCCATGAAACTGTTGGTTTTTAAATATTTATTTCCAACCTTCTTTAGAGAACATATCATGAACTTTCCTTATTTGGAAGACTTATTCATTCAATTACTGCTAATATATTTATTATATTCTAAATTCTAAATTACTTCATTCATTCTATTTTATTTCAAAATCAGTCGCCCTAAAACACCTTCCGAGATACTGCCTATCTACGGTACTGGATACCTCCCTTCCATTTCAGTGAGCGACCACCACCCCGAGCCTCCGAAGCTAAGCGGAGGGAACTGGTGGTGGAAATTGAACATGTGGTAAACGAGCAGTTTTCCCCTACTTGGGCAGGCCTGCTCTAATGCGTTTGGCTCGGTTGATCACCACTCGATGCGCGCGATTACCCTTACGAAAATATACGACAGGAAAAAAATGACAGGCCTGTCATTTTTTCCCTGTAGTTTTTTCGCGACCAAAGGAAAACGACAGGAAAAATGACAGGCAAAACGACAGCCGAAAATTACTGGCCCTAATTGGCCATAATTTATAATAATATCGTCTGAACATTATAAAGTATCGACGACTTGCAGATTTATTAGTGAACTATTTTAACTTTCCCGCAAAGCTTAAAAAATCATTAGCAAAAGAAAAATATTATGGGAATTTTCATGATGAAACACCTTTTTGTAGCCTGTGTCTAATTCCGAATTCTCTTCCAACACATAAATTGTGGAATGTGTTCGATTTGCCATTTTAAAGCCTTCTTATCCTTACAAAGCGCTAAACTTAAGTACTACGGGCAACAATTTCGGACCATTTTTAACTTTCTTCATTCCTTTAACAAGTTCACTGCGTGCTCCCAATTCCATGCTACAACAAAGAATGGTCTCGCCACGCGCATCTAAAAAAAAGTGAATCAATAAAAGGGTCCGTAGGTTGCGCGTGGCGAGACCATACTTTGTTGGATCATGGAATTGGGAGCACGGAGTGAAATTGTTAAGAGAATGAAGAAAGTTGGAAACAGTCCGAAATTCTTGTCCGTGGTACTCAAGTTTAGCGCTTTGTAAGGATAAGAAAGCTTTAAAATGGCAAATCGAACACATTCCACAATTGATGTGTTGGAAGAGAATTCGGAATTGGACACAGGTTACAAAAAGGTGTTTCATCATGAAAATTCCCATAATAGTTTTCTTTTGCGAATTATTTTTTAAGCTTTACAGGAAAGTTCAAATAGTTCACTAATAAATCTCCAAGTCGTCGATACTTTATAATGTTCAGACGATATTATTATAAATTATGGCCAATTAGGGCCAGTAATTTTCGGCTGTCGTTTTGTCTGTCATTTTCCCTGTCGTTTTCCTGTGGTCGCGAAAAAACTACAGGAAAAAAATGACATGTCTGTCATTTTTTCCTGTCATATATTTTCGTAAGGGTAGACAGTTTTTTCTGATAGTTTTTCCAGACATTTTTAAATTTTGTTTTTCAAGTCGTAATAAAACATGAAAGTAACACATAGTATGATTATTATTCATTGCTATCGTTCATGTTAACCGTGGTAGGCAGTAGTCAGCCATTCTCATTCATATTTCTCGAACCTTCGCACAGATACGGACCGCTCAAATGTGTTAGTACGAGAGCACCTTTGCTACCTGTTCGTCCTCATTTCACTTTGATCCGCTTTTTCTCGTAAACTCATTTTCGGTCCAAAGGCTGGTTTCTTCGTTCCACGTCACATATACACGACAATAATGTTTAACGTGTAACTTATTTTTTTTTTATCAAATTAAAATTATTTTGTTATAGATACGTAGGTCATGATGATGGGGGTCAGCTGACTAAGCTTTTAAGAAAATTTCCAAATGCTGTTGTATTATTTGACGAAGTGGACAAAGCACATCCTGATGTATTAACAGTCCTTTTGCAACTTTTTGATGAGGTATTTTCTTATACAATATCCACCAGTTAAACATTGTTATAATTGAAAAAACAATTTATCTTAGCGACGTTTGTCAGGTATGTACTCGTATATGAAAACTCTAGTTTTGTTGTTGTTAGGGGCGACTGACTGATGGAAAGGGAAAGACAATTGAGTGTAAAAGTGCAATATTTATAATGACTTCAAACTTAGCAAGTGAGGAAATTGCAGAGCACGGAATGCAACTAAGGCAAGAAGCTGAACGTATATTTACGCATAGACTTGATAAGAACGCGAATGAAGATCAGGAACCAGAGCAAATAAAAATATCACGAAATTTTAAAGATGAAGTCGTAAGTTTGTTTTTATTTCTATTACTAATTGGAAAATCTAGAAAAGATTATTATATTCAAAACCGTAGTGTTTCTCATGCAGAGAATCGTGAGATTTGTGCTGATAATGGATTTGCATCCAAACGCATATACTCCCGTTTTGTGTTGCTGGGAGTATAATAAAGTAGTTTTTTTTCAGAATGTTTCATTATGTCCTCACTGTAATGCTTAAACGTTCCCGAAACGTAAATTGTTCAATTTTATGATGTTACAATGGCCAACAGCCATACCACGCTGAAAAAACCAGTTCTCGTCAGATCACTGAAGTTAAGCAGCGTTGGGCGCGGTTAGCACTTGGATGGGTGACCATTAGAGAAAACTGAGTGCTGTTGGCACATCGTGGGTGTGGTGAACCCACACTTGTAGTTATTTACTACAAGTTATCAACCTAGAAACACTACCCGAATCGGGTAGTGTCACGCCTACCCCGAAAGGGAAATGGCTTAATGGTATACGAAGTAGTTGCACAATTTTTAATTGAACATTTTTTTATATTTATTGTACTTAGAAATTATCCAAACTTTCACAATTTCAATAAAAAATTATACAACTTTTAACGTGTCAAATTACAAAATTGTTTATTTGTAAAGGATTTTCGGTTAAAATTGTTAATTTTTAGGGTTTTGAATGAAATCTTTATGCAGTCGGCAAACTGGCTGCAGCCCGTTACCATGCCTAGCGCAAAAACCATTAGGTCTACCAGCTTCATTTTTTGCATGAAGATGTGTTTCAAGTGTCTAATGCGAGGGGAAATACTGATAACCCTGAGGGAAATATTCATCATAGCGTTGCTATGTAATTACATACAAATTTAGGCCTTTAGACTCAAAATTACCCTGTTATAAGCACGCCTAGAGCAAACAGTACTACTATTGGCGAGAAAATTCGAGTCCTCTGGCTTTGACGTTAAAAAAGTAAGTGGAGAAAAAATAGTGGCTCAATGAATGAAGGATCCTTTTTAAGGTCAAAATGTTGTACGTTAATGTAAGGAAATTTGAGAGCTTTTAACGACAGTGAACTTTGGAACATAGTTTTTTATTGAAAAAATAATAGGAAAAATCTGAAAAAATTTATGGTGGTACTTTAAACATTTCTAAACAAATTGCCTTTGGAAATTTGCAAAATATAACAAATTATTCATTTTTTGTATATAAACATACAACTGTACTATTTCCAGTTCTAATGAAGATAATGAAGTGATTGAAATTAGAGGTAGTTAGTTGAACTATCTGTAATTATTTACAATTTGAAAGAAGTATGTGCTTCTTTTTCTCTTATTGCAAATTGCGATATTTGAAGACAGTTTTTTATGTGACAGTATTTCATGGGATCGTCCTCGTCAAATTGTAAATAATTACAGATAGTTCAACTAACTACCTCTAATTTAAATCATTAGAACTGAAAATGGTGCAGTTGTCTGTTTATATACAAAAAACGAATAATTTGTTATATTCTCCAAATTTTCATAGGCAATTTGTTTAGAAATTTTTAAAGTACCACCATGAATTTTTTCAGATTTTTCCTATTATTTTTTCAATAAAAAACTATGTTCCAAAGTTCACTGTCGTTAAAAGCTCTCAAATTTCCTTACTTTTTATCAAATTTTCGGGTCTGTAAGTTATGAAATATTTTTTGGCATATTCGTTTCAGGCTTATTAACGTACCACATTTTGACCTTTAAAATGATCCTTCATTCATTAAGCTACCATTTTTTCTTCACTTTTTTAACGTCAAAGCCAGAGGACTCGAATTTTCTCGCCGATAGTAGGTCTATCGACTTCATCGTTTGCATGGAGATGTGTTTCACGCGTCTAATGCAAGGATAAGTACTAAGAACCCTGAGGAAGGGACTCGTGAGGACGTTGCTATGGAAAACTTGAAAATGTAGACCTTTTGACCGAAAAATGCTCGAAATTTACTGAATTGAATTAAATATAAACTCGCTCCAAGTGAAAAGTGTACAAAAAGTTGAAAATTTCAGAAAAAACCGCAATTTCTAGCATTATTCAAAGAGAATATTATTAACAATAATAATAAATTATTTAAACAATTATGTTTGTTAAAATTAATTAACTATTACCGCACTCTAATTGAAAATTGGACAAAAAGTGGAAATTTTCTGAAAAAACTGCGACTTTCTATCGCTATTCGAAGAGAAAATGGCGAAAAACAATAATAAATTGTTTAAACAATGTATGTGAACATCTAATTAGCAGCATAAAGTAGTATTTTATGGAACGCCCAAATTGGCTTGAGGACATCGAATTAAAGTACGAGCTCGAAGACAGAAAGAATAGGAAAAATTGGATATTAGTGAGAGGTTTTAGAGCAGCAGGAAGAAGAAGCTTAAAGAAGGAAGTACAAGAAGTACTTCTGGATATGACGGATGAACAAATTTTTATCGAAGAAATGAGAGTGACAGGTGTTGGGATACTGATTAAAATGCAGTCCTGGATAGCCAAACGAAGATTAATGAAAAAGAAGAGCAGACTGCAGGGAATGAAAATTAGGATAGAAGATGATCTGACGCTGCGCTGAGAGAAATTGAAGTCCAAAGTGGGATAGACAACGAGGTAAAAAGGGCTAAGAAGAAAGGATAATTTGCCAATAGGAGTTACATGAGGTGGACAGTACGGAACCGAGAATTTGTTTGGAACGAGAAAGAACGGGTGGTGGAAGAAAAGCCCTTTCAGAGTAAACCAGGTTCCCTAAACAATTGGAGAGCCTGGAGAGAATAATTTGAGAATTATTCGAGGAATTACTTGGAACATAGCAGGAGGCAACAAATTAGTGGATACGTCGGATTTTTGGGAGCGCTATGATCTAGTAATACTTCAAGAGACCTGGATGGAGGACAGCAATCTACAAGAGTTCAAGAATAGGCTTAATAAAAAATTGGAGTGGAGTGGCAAAGCAGCAGAAAGAGTAAAAAAAAGAGGCAGAGCCAGTGGAGGTCATCTAATCGGAGTGAAAAAATATATGAGTGAGCGTATGAGTATTGAAGAATGGAAGTTTGGTATGACTGTTAAAGGTAAAAATTTAAAAGCACTAGGAAAAGATCTATTGTTTGTTACCGTATATAAAATAATGTAGGAATGTCTAAACTAAAAAGCAAATTAATAAAAAGAAGAGACTGAAACTAGAGGGAACTAGGGAAGCGTGTGGGGGTGTAGAATACAACGCGGGGGAATTAAATAGAGGCTACTAAAATGAGAGAAATTCTGAAGGGAAATTATTAAACGCGAAAGGGAAAAAACTACTAGGTATATGTGAGGACTTTGGTTTCAGGATATTAAATGGTAGAACTAAGGGTGGTTTAGGGGGGGGGAATGGACGCATATCTGCGGAGACAGAGGCTCGGTGCTAGATTATGTTATCGTATCGGAGAGCGAAGAGGTTTGCCCAATTAAAGAAATTAAGATCCAAACGAGAATAGAATCCGATCACTTACTTGTGGAATTTAAAATAGAAAAAATGAAAGAATTAGGATAGTATTTCGCTAGCTGCAAAGACAGCAGGTTTAGTAGTCAAAGATAAGAAAAAGGCGACTCGAGTTGGAGAACAGTGGTACGACGACGATTGCTAGAAACAAAGAAAAATTGTATGGCGTTCATTAAAAAATTTTCTCAAAAGAAAAGGCGAAGAGAAAGGGAATTTGTTAGTAAGGGAGAAGAAGAAGCTTCAAGAGGTAAAAAAGAGAAAGAAAAAAGTAAGAAAGGAAAAGATTTGGAAGAAGGTGGAAGAGAGCAAGAATATGGGAGATTTTTGGAGATCGCTAGGAAATTTCAGGAAAAAAAGGAAAAGGAGAGGGGGTAGAATCAGCAAAGATAAATGGAAGAAGCACTTCCAAAAATTACGGTCAACAGAAAAGACAGAGGACGACGTCGGGAGGAGTGACACAGAAGGAAAAGAATAGAAGGTTAGGAAAAAAGTAGGTATGGAAGGAAAACCAGAGGGTGAAAAAGGAACGCAGAAACGAGTGAACTAGATAAGGAGATAACGTTCGAAGATGGAAAAGTCCCGGGAGAAGATGGAATTCCCATCAAATTCATTACAGGAATACCAGAACTTTGGGTTCAGGAGATGCATCGTATTGTAAATGGATTTTGGATAACTGGAAAAATAGGGCATGGATGGTAAAAAGCAGTGATAACACCAATTTTTAAGGGGGAAATAAGGAAGACACGGGAAATTATCGAGGCGTTTCACTTCTAGACACGGGGTACAAAATACTGGTTTCTGTTATGGATGAAAGATTAAGGGAGTCAAACGGGCTATATAAAGAGAGTCAAGTGGGTTTGAGGAAAAAGAGATCTACCAGGGACCATATATTTGTCCTTAACACGTTGATTAATAACCGTTTAATGCGAGGAAAAGGGAAATTATATACTGCATTCATTGATTTAAAGAAGGAACTTCTGTATCAAAAATTGCACAAAATTAGAATTTAAGGAAGAATGCTGAAAATGATGAAGATAATAGACAGAGTTACAGTCAACGAGGTCATGACGGCAGAGGGAAACACGGAATGTTTTGAAACCAGAAGAGGGGTGAGACAAGGGTGCCCGCTAAGTCCCTCACTGTTCAATATATTTATGGTCGACATGGACGACGAATGGGTTAGCAAAAACGAAGGTGGAACAGTAATAGGCAATTAAAAAGTGTTCGCCCTTAAATTCGCAAACGACATAGCAGTAGTAGCAGACTTTCGAGAAGGGCTAAGCAATATGCGGAAAACTCTGGAGAATTACGTAGATAAGAATGGACTTTTTACTTTTTGTAACGAAGCATATTAAAAAGTGCCAAAGTATAAGTATTATTAAGAAGGTATAAATTTAGTATATGTAAAAGTCGAATGAGGATGTAAATGGAGAAATAAAATTCCATTCTATTCTACAAGTAGAGGAAAAAATGTAAAGCTTTTGAAAAATTCATTTTTACCATGTATGTGTAATGTAAAAAACAGTTTTGATTTTATACTTTTTGATCTCAAAAGAACGATTATCATTCTTTAAAAAAAAATAATATTCGTACCCAATCATATGTGGGCAATTGCATGAAAAGATCCCTTATAGTCGGTATGGAATTAAATATAGAAAAATATATTAAATATATTGAAAAACAAATCGACAGTGCATTTTTGAAGTTCAAACCTCAAAAAACCGTTCTTCAAGAAAAACGCATTTAAATTTGACAGTGCCATAAGCACACGTGTTACACTGTTTCTTCGAACATGAAATATATCCACTTCCGGTTGCTTTCAGGATATAAGTATAGTGCCAAAATAGGGTAAACCGTGTGGGGGGGGGGGGCCGGGTGTGGCGCCCGTCCTACTTCCCCTGTGGGAGGGGGGGTGCAAAAAGTAAGGGATATATTGCGTGTATAAAGTAACCAAACACGCAAAAAAGAAGGGGACATAAGTAAGTGAAGAAAGTAAAATAAAACAAAACGTGCTCAAATCCATAATTCGCTCGATTAAATGTATACTTATCAACCAGTTCACGAATATTACATATGAAAGTACCATTTCATAAGTGTCTTTTGATTTTCAGAAATAAAAAATAGTATGCTCCTGCCTGATAGATCCATTTAATGTTTTGAAGCACAAATAAAACGGATATAACAAATTAAGAGTAGCATGCCGTAAGGGCCTAAGCCACATTTTCACGATTTTATGGGAGAGACAAAAAACGTTCGCAAAAATTGAAGCCTGAAAAGTTTTATTGGAAAATTTAATTAGGTTCCGAGAAAATGGAGGTGGAAATTTATTTTCACTCTAGGCCCTCGAGGGGTACGTTTTCTCAACTTTGGATGGTGCTTAAAAAATCCAATTTTCAATTTAAAAAAAAGTAAAAATACACTTTCTAATTATTCAGTTGTTGAATTGACACAAAAAAGATTTGATTACAAAATATTAATAGGTTCCAAGAAAATAGAGGTATAGAAGTCTTTTTTATCGTACGAGGGGCACGTTTTCTCAGCTGTGGGCGGTGATAAAAAATCAAAATTTCTATTTGAAAAAAGAATGAGAATTTGCTTCTTTCCACTGAGTTGATGAATCGATAAAAAGAAGTATTATAAAAAAATATTGTTAGGTTTTTAGCTTGATGCAACTGCACATGCGCAGATGGTCCTAAGCGAAAATTCACAGTTAGGCTCTTATGGCATGCTTACAAACAAAAAAATGAGGCTATATAAAAAATCCTTTCATCAAGATATGTATTAGATTTTTTAAAGATTTTTGAGCAAATAATCTCATTTTCAAAAATGTATGGGTTAGGCCCGTATGGCATGCTACCCTTCCAATGTCATTGGGAGAAAAAAGGAGATCAGGGTTCAATAATATAACATTCTTTAAGTTCAGAATATTAAGTAATGTGAAAGATGTATCCTGATTAATTTTTTGGATTGAGAAAAAGATACCGTAAAAAGAGTACTTAAGAATTTTGGCCTCAACAGTTTTTTAGAAATATGTATATATAAACATTTTTTTAAGTTTCGGTCAGGAAAGGCCATGCTATTGAATTTATACAGAATTTTTTAGCCTATAAAAATAATTTTGATTATTTTAAACTTATAATTATAGTCACGTACGCTATCATTTGTAAAAAAATATTGAATTTGTATAAAACTCATTTTCTACGGGTTTTTCGAGTTACATATCCAATATAATGTATCAAAAATTCAAAATGGCGAATCAAAAATGGCGGCTATCAGGGTTTTAAAAATTGTGCGATTTGTGTCGAACTCATTCTTAAAGATTTTTTTTGAGTTACAAATGCCAAATATCGCATTAAAAGTTAAGAAGTCAAAATGGCGAACCATCAGTTTAGAAAATTATCAGATTCGTATAGAATTCATTTTGTGGGGTTTTTCTGAGGTAAAAATTTTAAACATTGTATAGAAAATGCAAAATTAAAATGTCTGATCCAAAATTGCAATCAGGATGTAAAAAAAACATTGATACAGTATTTGAAATCTGTGATCATTTTTAAAAACTGTCGTCTTATTGAATCCGTTATTTTGAATTTCTAACTTTTGATGCGATATTTGGAATCTGCGACTAAAAAACTCATCAGAAGAGAGTTTTATACCATCCCATAATTTTTTTAAATTCTATTCGCCTTTTTAAGGGATCACAGTCAACGGCGATACCACGCTGAAAAAACCAGTTCTCGTCAGATCACTGAAGGTAAGCAGCGTTGGGCGCGGTTAGTACTTGGATGGGTGACCATTCAAGAATACTGTGTGCTGTTGGCACATCGTGGGTGTGGTGAGCCCAGACTTGTAGTTATTTACTACAAGAAACTATCCACCTAGAAACACTACCAAAATCGGGTAGTGTCACGCCTACCCTGAAAGGGAAATGGCTTAATGGTGTACTACTACTACTACAGTCAGTCTCCTCTTTTATCTAATCTTCCTTTCCCCCTTTTACGCCATAAAATCCCCAAAAAAATCTCTTAAATACCTAAAGTCGAGAGTTCTGACCCATTTCCCCATTTTTTTCCACAAAGTCCTTATTAATTTCTCATGAATACTAAACAGAAATGTAATTCTTTAGAAAACAAGACGACTTTAAAGAGGTTCGATTCGATGCTATCAATTTCATGTAATTCCTAAACGATTTACTTGCTAATTTCGTTGATTTGAAGGACTTAGACAGCAAAAAAATGGCTAACAATTAAATCGAGAAACTAAACCCGAATGATAAATCTATTGTATGGTTGAAAATCAAAAACATCTTTTACTATCAAAACTTGACTCCTTGACATTAAAATGTATTAAAAATGCCTTTCTTCGGGAAAAAACCCAAGAAAGTCGTAAATATTATATGTTAGTGTATACTTGATTATAATTAAAATATATTGTTAAAAAATATGTTAAAAGTAACATGTAATGAAAAATCCATTTATTTTTAACATTTTATAATATGTGTATCAGCAATTCTCCGGAGCAGAAGGTCAATAAAATAAAAAGAAACTTGATCTTTTAAAAAAGGCAACGTTTCGCACCATGTGTGATCCCTTTTCAAGCCTGAGAAAATTAGTTGAAATGACGAGTAAAAGCGACAGTGATATTCGTGTGAAAAATTGGAGTGAAAGAAATGTGTGGGATTGACCAACTCATCAAAAATGTTTGTCATTGTGTATTTTTTAGATACGCAACGACAGTATTCGTGGCTTTAAATGTTTTATTTTAATGTTAGCTTACGTCAACATTAAAATATCAAAATTTACGTCCGAAGACATTGCTGTGAGTTATATAGAGAGCTCCGAAAAACTGAAAAACGACACTTTTATGTGCTTTTCTGATGTTTTTCAGTTTTTCGGAGGTCTCGATATGACTGTTTAAATTTCTAACAAAAATGTAAAGCATTTTCATTTTTTTAAACTAAATGTGGGAATATCCTCACTCACAACAATGTCTTCGCACGTAAATTTTGATATTTTAATGTTGACGTAAGCTAACATTAAAATAAAACAAACAAGAAAAGTAATTAACTTAAAAAAATTATGATCATTGGAAATTAAAGAGTAACTCAGAAACTATCGATTGGCGTAAGAAAATGAAAATCGATTTTTTTCCGTATTAGGTCCCTTTCTTCGCGGACGGTCACATATAAAAACAACATCTGACTCGCGGCGAACAAAAATTTGAAAGAAAAATAAAATTCCAACAGGAAATGAAGTATTGCGTGATTGGCTGAATTCACACGTAGCGGACATTTAACTCCGGACAGTTATTTGGCCGGACATCTAGTTACTTTTCATACTTTTGGTAACTAAAAGTTTTTGGCGCCAGGTTTCAAATGTTTATAAGTTTGTGACAGATCTTATAGCAAGAGTACGTAACCTGACTTAACCTCGGAAAGATTTTATTTACACATTATTTAAAAATAGGAAAGCAATAACGGAGAAATGGCCGCAGAAAGTACTGATGAAGAAAATATGGACGGAGAAATAGAATGTGATATATCAGAGGATATTGTTTTGGAAGTAATTCATCATTATAAAGAACAATCTCTCTCCATCTCAATCAGTAGAAATAAGTTAATAATGAAATAGTGTCAGGTACTACGCCTTCAGACCTAGATACCTGGATATCAATAGATTTCGACCGAAATCAACTGTTACATTTTTGATAGTCAAGTTTTTGTGTGTCTAGTTTTTGGTTCTGATCACAATGGAACTCGACTTATATAAACTCAGGATCAGAACTAGAGAATCCTTCAATCGTATAATTGTAAATCGAGCGGAAGCTCTGCTCAAAATTAACTCGAAAACAATAGTCAATCTACAAGTTTCACATCGGGCGGGAGCTCTGCCTCAGACTACATCGAAAGCATCATTTGATTATGTATTAATTCTCCGATCATTTGAAACCAATTCCCATTGTTCGACATGAAATCCCATTCATAATTTAAAATCAGTTTAGTATTGTGCTCCAGAACTTCTATCGAACTGAAGTCGATTTTAATTTCTAGTCCATTTAGTTAACCATCATCACTGTCAACTACCAGGAGGAGAATTGAACAATACTGGCCTACCCGTCGAGCAATAATCACCTGTACTAATTGTACCCTTACCATCCGACTAAAAGCAAAGGGACAGTATCCATTTGATCGCCGTCTACCAAGACTCTGTGTCGACCCTTGTCAGCGGAGGGGACCTTTGTCCTAATGAGGAATAAAATACGAAACATAAATTTTTTTTAATTTTGCAATTAGCAAGTTGAAAATATTATATTTGAAATCTACGTTTCTTGGCAATCCCAACGATATGTCACTTGCAATCAAAAGATTAAAATTAGAATAAGTTGACGCAGATTTTAGTTTATGTTTTGGTACTGGCTAGCATTACGGAATTCTCCGTTGTTGAATTTTGTAGAAAACTTATCTGTTGAAAAATCCACTCCTAAATGTTGTAGAAAATTCGTCTGTTGTTAATTCAACTGTTAAATTTTGTAGCAAATTTGTCTCTGGAAAATGTTAATGTGGAATTTGATCCAAAAATATTAATTTTCTACAAAAAAGGCAAATTCTCAACGACATACATGAATTTTCTACGAAATAGTTCAATTTTCAACTAAAAAAGAATACATTTTTAATTCAAAAATGGAATAGATGAATATTCAGTTTAAATAATTAATTTTCAACAAAATAATTCGATTTTCAACGAAAGAGATAAATATCCAACTAAAATCCTTTTCAAATAATTATTATTAATTTATCGTATCGATATCGAGGAAAAGTTCCCCGAAAAATAATAAGAATATTAATTATTATTAAAATTTCAATGAAAAATACCAATTTTAAAGAAAATTCCATAATACTAGCCAGTGTCAAAACATAAACTAAAATCTGCGTCAACTTATTCTAATTTTAATATTTTCATTGCAAGTGACATATCGTTGGAATCGCCAAGAAACGTAGATTCCGAACATAATATTTTTAAATTGCTAATTGCAGAATTAAAAAAATTTTATGTTTCGTATTTCATTCCTCATTACAGTGCTCCCAATCTTGCTCCCCAACCGCACTGCGCACGCGTCGCGCCGAATTTCTGATTGGCTGCATAGCGCGCGCTCATTTAAAATGTTTAAAATATGCAAATTAATGGTTTTAAACAAATGATAATTAGAAAATGCATAAAAATACATTTTTCATTGCAAAATAAACTTTCGCAGTCATAGATATAATAATAATAATTTGATTTCACTGTTGAAAACACAAAGAGATAAGTTTTTTTTGCTGAGAATCCAAAACTGAAAGGGTCGAAAAGTTTAAAAAAACATTTAAGTTCTAAATACTTATTTTGTATGGAAAAAAATATTAAATTAATTAATTAGGAGAAAAAATTCGTCTTTCTTCGATGTCCGAAGAAATAATGTGTTTTCATCATTGAAATCAAATAATTATTTTATTTATGACTGCGAAAGTATATTTTGCCATAAAAAATGTATTTTTATGCATTTTCTGATTATTATTTATTTAAAACAATTGATTGAAACGCGCAGTGCGGTTGGGGAGCAAGATTGGGAACACTGCCTCATTAGAACAAAGGACCCCTCCGCTAGCAAGGCTGGACGCGCGTCTCGGGCTCACTCAGCGACGCGACGTGAGGGGAAGTCAAGTGGAGAGGGTAAGTCGAACAGGTAGACGGCGATCAAATGGAAATAGCCGAAGCAAAGGCCGACAGGCCTGTCAAAATCCAGTTTTCGATACACCCCACTGCCACGGTCATTGGAAATCCAATTCAAAAAGTACAACTGTACCTGCTTTCTGATCTAGTGAAAGGATTTTAAGTACAATTCGGAATATAAAAAATCTGCCCACGTACGCGGCTCGCTTCGCTCGCAAGTTTGAGCGCGCCTGGAGCGCTCGACTGTTGGTTCTCGCGCTTCGCGCTCGATAATGTATTTAACTCGCGTTGCGCGCTCGGTCTCTGTACTTCCCTCATATTTGTGCACAAACCTTTTAAAGATAAAGGTCACAGCATCGACAACTGTAATTTAGTGATTGTGAATTCTCCTTTGTTGAAGCTCCTTCGGCTTTAACAAACACATTCTCATCATGTGTCTCGTGCTTCGCCCTCGATTTTTTCCAAAATGTGAACTTTTCTTCATTATGTTCAACACTTTTGTATCAAATGTATATTACATTTGTTTATGTACCTCGGCCTGGAATCGCTTATTTAGATAATGCAAAATAAAGTACAAATTTTATTTATCACGATAACTTTAATATTTGTTCCTTATTTTGCATTAAATTTTATCGTCAACTACCCTGAAAAATGTATCATTTCAATAAATTTATATTATTAAAATTCCTAATAAGCATTGGTATTGAAACAAACGTACTTGCATTGTCTTGTTTTTATAATTAAAAAAAGTGTGCATCCTATAAAAAAAACAATGTTCTTAATAAACATTTTATTGCAACATGTGTCGTTTTTTCATATATATATATATAATTTGTTTATATTTAATTTTATTTTGTAAGATTAAAACAAAAACTACGCATCCTATCAAAAAGTGATTGCTAACAAATTTGTGGATCTTTTTTGAATGCACAATTTGTGTCTATTCATCTTTTTAAGTACCTTGCGTCGTTTTTCCAAAGATTTAATTTTTCTATTTTTAATGCTTTTTTTTACGAATCAAACAAAAACTAAGCATCCTATCAAAAAGTGATTAATAACAAATTTTTAGTTCTTCTTTATATGCACAATTTTGGTTTCTTTATCTTTTTTCATATCTTGCATAGTTTGACCGCAAAATGGAATTTTTTATTTTTCATTATTTTTTTGTGCGATCAAAATTTGAATTTTTGATTTTTCAAAAAATTAAAAAAGTTGTTATGCCAATATTGCAGGGTGTTCAAAAAACGTTTTTCTTCTTTTGACATTTTTTTCATATCGTGCGTTTTTTGGCTTAAAATGTTGATTTTCCTTCGTTTTTTGGAATTTTGTAAATGCTATAACTCCAGTAATTTTTTTTTTATCGAAAAAAGTAATTGGTGTAAATTGTTCATATTTTTAAGTACTAGGAACATCCGTACATAGAATTTTTAAATCTCGAAAAAAGTGGTCTCAGCAATTTTAAAAATGCGCTCACTTTTTGAATTTTCATCCAAAATGGCTGGTTAACGAACTTGACCTTCCTTTTTGGGACACGTGAAGAGTATACCAAAGCCCAATTCAATCTGTCAATTATTTCGAAAGTCATCGTGCTGACAGACTAAAAATCTACATACATGCATACACACATTCTTACATACATACTTACATACATTCTTACATACCTACTCACATACATACATAAATACATACATGCATCCATACATACATGCATCCATACATACATACATGCATCCATACATACACACAGCCATATACACAAACATACACATGGCCAGACACATTCGTGAAAACCTGTTTTTTGGGTTCAGAAGGTCTCAAAACATGGACATTTGACAAAAACGGGGGGGGGGGGGGGGACAAATTTTACACAAATCTAATACCTTCTCTGATTAGAATGTAAAAACCGGTAGAAATCAAGTTGAAGAGCTTCTATTGCCAGAAGCGTTTCCGTGCACTTAAAAATTAAGCGAAATCAAATTAAAGTCAATTAAAGTAAATGAAGCAAACACAATCCTTTTCTGAATTCGAATCAGCTATCTCTCTTTCAATTTGTAATGTCCTAAATTCAGTAAACTTAAATAATCTCTATTCAATTGAATTTTAAATTATTTTCAGTATGTTTGTGTGTTTATCTCGAACTACGGAAGTTATCCTTATCCTTGTTTCGAAGTCTTAGATTTCATCCAAAAACGAAGAATGTTTTAAATAAAATGTTTACTTTGGACCTGGTAAATTTGTCCCTTCAGGGGTCAAAAAATGACAAAGCGTACACGCACGACCACTAAAAATGGTCCTATCGAGCTCTTGTTTGTCACCATTTCTTTTTAAGCTTCTAGTACAATATACACCTTGAAAATCTAAACATAAAAAAATTGGACCCACCCTAGTGTTCTTCTTTAGACAAAAACTACAATATTGAAATATCAATTTAGTTTTAAAGTATTCTTAAATTCTAGTAAAGAGGTAAAGTTATGTATATTATAATGTTTTTGATAAAGTAGAAAAAATCCAAAGGTAAAAATTCGAGGAAAAAGGTAAAAAATGTCATTGAAACAAAATTTTTAAGCTGGTTTAAATTTTGAAAACCTAATAAAAATTATAGTTTCATGCGTCATAGCTCAGGCGATTATTTAAGTTTATGGTGATTCCCGAAATACAATTTTTGCTTAATGCTCGTGGCACGACGGAACGCCAATTGTGGGAGGAGGAGCGCTTGTCAAAAAACAATAAAACGCTTTCGCGCTACCACACAGATGCTACAATTATACTGCGAAGGAAAGGTTATTTACCTGAATCGCTCAAGCTTTCGATATTCTTTCTGATGCATGGATGATGCTTGTAATCAATAGTGTTTTTAATTGGAAAACATTTAATTTGCAGGTACGGCCAATTTTAAAATCTCACTTTCGAAGGGATGAGTTCTTAGGACGGATCAATGAAATTGTTTATTTCCTGCCATTCTCTAGAACAGAACTTACCCAATTAGTAGCTCGAGAACTTGAAGCATGGGCCGTTCGAGCTCGAGAACGTCACGGAATTGAATTGAAATGGGACAGGGAAGTGTTGTCAGCCTTAGCGGATGGATATGATTCACATTATGGTGCTCGTTCGATTAAATACGAAGTTGAAAGGAGAGTCATCAATCAGTTAGCAGCAGCTCATGAACGAGGCCAGATAGGTAAATATTCCAAAAATCAAAAAAACTTCTTGTTTCTTAATAAAAAAAAAACACAATACTTATAATATAGGAAACATTTTATTTGGCTATCTGCAGGAAAAGGATGCTGCGTGCTAGTGAAACCCAAGTGGCACGAAAGCGGCGTCAGCATTTGCCTGTCTGTTCGACCTGCAGGAGTAAATAAATTTGTGGATATTGCAGTTGCAGATGACGTAATTAAGAAAGTCAATGTAAATGGATTTAGGTCAGCGACAAACATATTTTTTACGCGATAAAGTTTGTAGTTGAAGAAATCAGGTATCAAAAAGTCTCAGGAAGCTAAACGTTCAAAGTACGAAGTTATCTATATTTTAGGATCTGTTGTATAAAATGTACATGGGTGCGAATGATAAAAAAATAGTGTTTATATGATATATTACCAATACATTTATCCATAAATTATTATTATTATTAGTATTATTGGCCCACCTCCTTCCACAGGTACTCATGACCCGGTACTTCGGTACCAAGCACGGTCGCGAACGCGGCAAGTGTTTGCTAGATTCGCTGGTGTAATTCGTTGTTTGCAGGTTAATCTTGCTTGCGCATTCGTCAAATTTCCCCTTATCCTGATACAGGAAGGTTTACGGATACGGGAGAGCCCGTTTTTAGGGATCCAATAACCCTTATACACCTTCTGTGCATTCGCCATTATCCCCAGTATCTACTTATAGTGTGACGGGACCAGCGGTTCTTTATATAAATAATACGAACGACGGACGACACACGACACACTCAAGTTTACACACGCACACGGACATGCACACATGCAAAAGAGAAAAAAGGTCATAACTAAGGAAAATTGATTTAATATAAACAAAGTGAAGCAAAATATAATACGGCATAACACTCCTTTTTGTCTTTTTTGTCGTTCAACAATGTCGCCTTCTGTATGAGATGTACAAATTTTCCAGCTCCCGTTTCTTCAAAGTAATAGGTGCACCTCACATGGACGTTGCCTGTGGAGGATATGACGACCGGGTGGATTGTAATTTTCTTCGCCCTCCCCACAGTCAGGATCTCCTGCTTAAGTTCCGTGTATATCTATATCTTTTCAGTGTATCAGAACTGAATGTTGTTATTCAAGGGAACGTTCATGTCAATAATTATGACATGTTCATAACGCTTTTTCTGTCAGGACTGTCCTGTCACAGTAGAGGAGATGATGTTCATTCTCTAATACTCTTACAGGAGAGTATTTGTAATAGGACTTACGCTCCTCTAGCAAGCCAGATTCAAGGCAATTTGTTGACGGATGATACCAGTAGCATCGTTATGTCTGCGAGTGTATTCTTGCGAAGCAAGCATCGTACAGCCATGAGTGACATCCTCGATTTCTTTTTTGGATTTCCACAGAGGCGGCACTTTTCAGTAACCGCCTCAATACCGAGGATGTGCTTCTGGTAGTTCCCCGTGTTGATTACCCCATCTTGGATCTCTCTTCGTAGAGGTCACTGAGGTGCCAAGTCTCTCTAGTAGTCACATGGTCGCAGCTTTGCTCTCTCCTAGAGAAACTGCTGCCGAGCCACCCTGTGAGTCAATCCCAGGATGATGAATCAACTGTGGTTCTTTATGTTCAACGAATCAGACCGGTATGTTCAGTTCTATTCAATTCGTACGAAAAATCTAGCATTTTATTAACCTTACCGTAGAAAGTTCAAACCCAATTTTAGTCGACCCTAAAAGTAAAATTTATTGACTGTGTCCTTATAGCAAATTTTTGGTAGAGCAAGATCCTTATAATTAGGTACCGATGATCTTACAATTAAATTATGCATATGCATCTAGTCCAATTTTGTGGAATTTCAATTGACCTGATGGTCCAAATATTGTGATTCATATCGTTACTAGAGCAAGATTCTTGTCATATTTGTTACCGATGAGCTTACTATACAATATTGACCCATATCACGCACAATATCTAATAGTTTAGTAGAGCAATATTCTTGTCATTAGTTAACGATGAGCTTACTAATCAATAATGTTATGTATAAATCTAATTAAATTTATTTCGGAATTTATATCAGAATAAAGTCCCATGAGGCCACGAGGTTTCCCAGGACCTGTTATTTTTGAATATATTGCTATTGTTTGAAATTTATTATTGTGGATTGTGTTTTGAATCTTTTAACGTGAATTACTGTTTTTTTTTATTTTGAAATGTATATTGCCCTTTTTCTTGTCGCATTCCAAAACTTAATTCCGAATATTTTAGTTATCCCCTGAAATTTTCTCAACCCAAATTAGTTGATACACCTATTATTTCCCGAATATTAGTATTGTCGAACCCCCACATGCTTTTGCAAAAACAGTTAGTCGCCCCAACCCTAACCCCAAATTTACGAGCACGTGGAGCATCGAGAAAAGAATAAAAATTTTGATTGTAAAAAACTGTACGAGTACAGCGCCTAGAAATCATTGATATAAAACCATTGTTAATTGTAAATATACGTTTTTGCAAAATGTGTAAAATTATCAAAAACCGATTTTTTTCTCTAGGAAGAATTCTGAATTGTTATTTAAAAGTATACATTTAATTTGTTTTGGTAGAAGATTGTAAAAGAAAGAGAGTCTAAATTTATTTTAAATAAACCAGATTTGTTAATTGCTATTTTAATTAACTGTTTCATTGTTCACGAGAAAGCAAAACCTTTTTCAAACGTAAAACCACGCCCTCTACCTAATTTTCCTACTTTTTATTTGAGCTAGCGGGAAGATAATGGAAAATTTATAATGCCGATACATCGTAACTTCAGTAATGTAGTTTCTTTGTTAAAATTGGAGATTTATAATTCTAGTTTCGGATACCGTTTGAGATTTCGCTCATTTGTCATTACTTTGTTGTTTCTGACCCAAGAAACGTCTGACGCCTAGCGTAATTCATGTCAAATGATTAAATTCGAGGTGATAGTGCCAAAGGTTTATTATTGCTTTTTTACTAACAGGGATCAATATTACAATAGAAACCCAAATGGAACACATACCCGGCAACCTATATGACCTTAGAGAAATGTAAATGCTGCGCAGTAAATAAACGATTATATCTGCACTACTAGGCATTCGTTAGTCAAATAGCCATACTGCGCAGCTGTATCTGCCATAGAAAAGTACTGCGCGGCACTTCTCGTTCTTTAAGGTCACATACCCAGATAACAATGTGAAACGCATATGCGACTCACAGTGCACGCACGCATTTGGATTAATCCGCACGCGTGCGTTCACCAAGGATGACAGATGCGTCCTCATATGAGACACATATCGCTCGCACGGGTGATGGTCGCACGCGTGCGTGTGAAATGCGATCATCGTGCGACTGTACCCTGAATCCTAAAATACTATTTATATATTTAAATATCTATGTCAAATAAATAAAGTGTTATTTTGGACTTACAACCAAACAAAATTATAGTTTTCAACAATAATTTTTCCTCTTCACCCGATGGAAAATCACACAATTTTGAAGCTTATATATTTAGCGTGGTGTAAAGGGTGTAAAGCGTGGTATAAACATTGTATAAACAGGCCATCTGACTAAATGTGATTCTACACTGTCCGAGTTATTCTAAGTTATTTAAAATATTAGCTTTCTATAACATTGATAGTGAGCACGATTATAATGGCACGATAATATAAGAAAAATAAGGTTATGTAAAACGCGGAAAACTATAAACAAAGCGGTAAACGCGGGCTGATGGTGGGAGACTGCGGAAGACAGAGCGGAGTGACTACGTGGGCGCGCGACGGCCATCATCATTTCAAAGATATAATTTTCAAAAACTGAGCGCGCTTTTTAAACTTCTTATCTCAACGTGAAGTATTAACATCATTATAAAATTGATTAAAATTCATTAGAAAATTAAAAATTTATTAACGTATTCAGAAAAGAAGTACTCAAAATTAGGAAAATTCGATTAAACATTTAAGTTGGATTTCTGCAAATACTTCAACAAATTTTTAAACAGTAATTCTAAATTTTATGCAATTAAAATTAAAAATTGCAGTTATAAAAAAAAAGTATTTCATGGGCTATTTGAAATTAAAATTCAAAATTATAATTTTACCAACATTGTCATTTAAAAAAAAAACTCATTTAAAATTCAAATTGGGAATTTTCAAAATATTATTTGAATACAAAATAAACATTTTTGATTAATTGGAACTGTTTAGATATCCCAATAAAGTTTAAATTTAAGTTTTTAAATAAATAAAGAACTTCGAAGATATTAAAATAGTACAGGCATGCGTTTTAGGCAGCCTATTTTCATGGAGCAAACTTTCGGAGTTCAAAATATTTTTTCTAACCACATAACTACGATTGACTTCGTCGTTTTCTTGCCTCGAAATTTTGTTTTTGTCGAAGTTAATTTTCCAGCTAAAGAAAAGTAAGAAAGAAATTTTCTTTTTAATTTGGAAAAAATATCATTAATATATGTGTGTATATATATGGGGCATAATTTCTGAAGTGTACCCACCTCGAAAATGAAAGTTGTCCGATCGGGCTAAAAATTGGCCCAATTGTAGTCCTATTACATAGTACTCCTCACACAAAAAATTAATTAATTTTGTTAATTATTTATCAAAGTAGAGGGGTACAATTTTTGGGGGTTTCAAGCAAAGCCTTACTTTCAAACGTTTGTAACATTTGTCCTATTGCCTTCAAAATTTCACTTCAAATATTTTCGACAGATTTTTTCACAAACTATCTCCACTGTAAAAAATAAAAAAATTGTACCACTTAGAATGGTAAAATTACCAACAAAAAATTGGTGCAATTTTACTACTCTGATTATGGGATGAATACCACTTGCATGTTACAAGTTCCAACCAATCTTGTAACTTTACCACTTTCAGACTGACACTATAGCAAGGCGTTGTAGAAGTACAGTTTCTGCTTGTGAATCTGTGACTTTCAGTGTAGGTAATAAATGGACCTACTTTCAGAGTGTTGATTTTTTTGACGCTGGTAAAAGTACAGAAACTGTTAAAAATTCCTTTTTCCAACGTAATCTCACATCTTGAAATTTGATAATTGATAACGAGGCGTACTTGCATATCTCTTAACGTAGTTTAAGTACAAGTAATTGTAAAGTTTCAAAGTTGCGGAGAATAATGAAACAAATGGTCAAATTAAAATTATTTGTAAAAGAGTGTTTTAGAACGGTATAAATTATGGAAAATTTTATTTACAAAATTGATGAAAAATATAGTCTAAATATACAATAAAAGGATATATTAAGTTCAATAAATAGTAATCTTTTGAAGAGGGGAATTTTTCCCTTTCTTTTAATATGAAATATATTTTTACAACTTTTTAAACTACAATTTATTATAACTTTGAGTAAAACATCCATCTGTTTTTAATTCCATATATCATATTTTGAATATATTTACATATAAAAAAAAAGAACTCGGAGCAACTCAGAGACTCAGAGTCGACTTCAACTGACTTCGACAAATTATTGTGTTTTGGCTGTGACATTTTGTGCACATCGTTTGTCGTTTGTACGTGATATGTGCTTATGCATAGTTAAAAGATGTATTTTGAAAAAAATATTTATTCATTTATATTCATATATATGTTAATTTATTTTGTAATAATTACGTAGTATACCGAAACTAAAAAAACATACTGTATCATTAAACAAGAATTTTTTTATTTAAAAAATTGCTCTCTGCTGTATTCCTTATTTGAATAGGAAATTTACAATTTCTAGTCAAATTACCATTATTCACATTTCTCATGTAGAAGCTAAACTTACCATGTTGAATAAAAACACGAATATTTTTGGTTAGAATACCATCACCTACAAATTCATAATGCATTGTAATTTTACAGAATCTGTCTGGAAACTTACATAACCTGAAAGTGGAATTCCATATTAAAAGTGGATATTCGTTAATGTCAGTGAAAACGTTACTTTGGGAGTAGGTAATAATCGGACCTACTCTGAAAGTGGTAAAATTACCAGAAATTTTTTTTACAGTGTGGTGGTAATAACGATTTTTTTTAAAAGTCAAAATTTGACCCGAATTTTTGAAAATCAAAAATAAAGTTGACTTTTTTTCAAATTTGGGCACTTTTTTTTATTCAAAATAGTTTTAAAAGAAAGCTGAGATTTTTTCCTATAATACCCCCAATTTTCAGAGTGGCAAATTAATTCCTCTTTGAGTAATAGAACGATACGTAAACAAGATTCCTTAATAGGGCGGGTGGCACGCGATTTCCCCTAGTGCGCTCACGCCGAGGATCTTTGTGCAACGCTTTAGTGCCAGTTTTTTAAGATAAGTAATATTATATGGTAATATTAGTCTTTCTGTTCGATTTTTTGGCGATAGTTTCAACAGTTGTTTTCTTTGCAGGCCTTTTTGCGGTTTCTGTTTTTTGCCATTGGAGAAGATGACGTATTTCTCAGAGGACGAAAACTTCTTGAGTTGAAGTTTTCCATCTTGAGTGGGAATGAAAGAGTGGCACTGTAATGTACCTGGTATCGTGACAGCTTTGTCAAATCTGGCTTTCAGTAACTCGGTGGCTAAGGCATGATTTTCTTTGTTGCTGAAAAAAATTTCAGTTTCCTTACAGTTACTCTTTGCCCACTGAAACAAAGCATGGGGAGTGAGTATGTGATGTTTCGGAGAACATTGTAAGCTTGAACGTGCTGCTTGTCTCTTTATATTCGTTCCTATACCATCACATGCACCCTTACCATGAGATGTACCATGGAAGTGACATTCAGCTTGGATACCAAAATCTTCTTCATGGGCTTGGAGATTAACAAAGCTAATCTTATTTTTAAAATGTTGCCCTGCACCATCAGTGAAATAGTAGATTTTCTTTGGCTTGAAATGAGTTTTCAAGTAATGTTGTATTCGGACGGAGCCGAGAATTCGATCACGAATATAGTTCGTTTCTCGAAGTCTTGGAGAACAATGTCAGGCCTCGAGTGCGCAACGGAGACTGCTGCCCGAAAATCGTAGTTCCAGAAAATTTGGCACTTCTCGTTTCGGACAATTGACTCCATCTCCCTTGGAGCGTTCGGCAGGGCAGGGTCGCGGCCAACACCGTAAGAGCGACAAAGATGGTAATAAAGCACTCTTAGGGCCGCATTGTGTCTGTAGATATACGTCATTCCTGCGCGGGTGGGACACCCCGATAGTATGTGTTCTAGGTACTCAGCGTGTGCTTGACACGCTGTGCACCTATCGCTAGGAACTTCTTGACATAAAATGCGGGCACGGTATGCTAAGGTGGAAATGACACCGTCCTGACATGCGAAAATAAAACCCTCTGTACCTGAATTCTTCACTTTGGTTTTTAGAAGTGAAGCATCTAGATGAAGTAATGCACTCTCCTCACTTCTGATATTGAAATTCAGGCTAAGGGTCTCGGTCGCTTGCTCCGTGCCTTTGTAAAGGAACGCTCCTTCGCCAATCATCTCGTGGTTCCTGACCATTTTTAAGAGAGGATCTCTGCCATTCGCAACGATGTAAGCTGTACTTAGAACAATCCGGTTATGAAGACACTGGAGATTCAAGAAGTCCGCGTCCGCCTTGACGGCGCGAAATATATAATCGCTGAACTGACGAATTGATATGCAAGCTTTTATGCATATGCATGATCTTACGTGTAATGACATCAAGGGCCTTAAGCTCGTTCTTCGTCCATTGAACTACCCCAAACGAGTAGAGTAGAACCGGAACGGCAAACATGTTAGTCGCAGATACCTTGTTCAACGCCGACAGATTGGAAGACCAAATCTGTCGAAGAAATGCTTGTATCTGCTTCGGAGAGATTCCTTCACTGATGTTACGTCCTGAATTAGGTTTTGAGGCACGCCCAGGTATGTGTAGATCTCTCCAGTATTAAGATGTCTGATAACACTTATATCCACAAGCTCAGGGTCCTTGGGACGCCAGTAATCTTTCCTTTCGTCAGATGAATTTTAGCACACTTGTCCAAGCCAAAGTCCATCCCAATCTCTCCTGTGTAGTTCTTGACAATATTTACAGCAGTTTGAAGTTTGCTTTTACCAGAGGCATAGATCTTAGGTCATCCATATAAAATACATGAGTGACCTTATGCTCGCGCTGATTAGTGTCGCCACAGAGGTATCCAGGAGAATTTCGTAGTGCGAGAGATAGAGGCAGAAGTGTGATGCAAAAAAGCAAAGGGCTCATGGTATCACCTTGAAAGGCGCCCCTCTGGAAGGTGACGTTGTTCGTTGTCACACGATAATTTCTAGATGAGATAGTAAATCTAGTTTTCCAAAGAGGCATCAATCTCTCTATACATCTCACTATGTGTGGATGTACCTTCAAGCTTTCCAACAGACAGATGATAAGTCTATGAGAGGTTGAATCGAAAGCTTTCCGGTAGTCAATCCAGGCCATTAACAGGACGCGTTGATGGGCTGCAGCGTCTTTACAGACACATCTGTCAATTAGCAGGTTCTCTTTACAGCCTGCTACACCTTTTTTCGAGCCACGTTGTTCGTACATCTCTCGCCATACAGGCTCAATTCGTCGAACAATCCTGTTGTTGAGGACAACTGTAAAGATCTTATACAGCGTGTTCAAACAAGTTATTGGCCTGTAATTCTCTCGGTTGGACAAGTTGCCTTTTTTGGCAGGAGTATAGTGCGTCCTAACACCAGCCACTGCGGAATGGGCGTCTTCGACTTTAAATATGAGGTGAATAGGCGGCCAAATGTTGGTGTGTAAAAGTAAACTTCTTCCACCAAAAGTTCTTGATACAATCTGGTCCAGCAGCGGAAAAGTTCTTCGTGCCTCTAAGTGCTTTTTTCACCTCTTCGGGAGTGATTGATGGACATTCCTCCTGAGATTTTATGAGGTCACAAAACTCCTTGAAGCGGATAATATTGTCAGTATCTTCTTTCAACTCTAGTGTTTTCGGGATCTTGTACACCTCTCTCCAAAAAGTCTCTACCTCCTTGGGCTTGGGTGGATTTTTTACAGAAACAGGTAGATCGATGAAGAGGCGCGATGGGTCAGCGAGAAACTGTTGATTCTCCTTGATCCATCTCTCCCTCTTCTGTATTCTCCTCCTTGCGTCAGATAACAGGCGTATTTTGTAAACAATATGCTGCTTGATTGTCAGCAGCTTTGACTTGTTTAGTGTGTGATTCAAGATCCTTAGTTCTTGAGCGAACTTTCGAACCCTTTCCGTAAACGGTCTACCAGATGTTATGTAGTCAATCACACATTGAACACGGGACGCATTCTGTCTTGCCCATCCAATCTTCTTGTTCAGTTGATGCACGCGTATTTTGGTCTTTTGATCCATCGTCGGTTTCAGCCTTCGATTTGAGTCAGCCAAAGCTCTCGCAGCACCATAAACTGAGCAATTGATGGTCCAGAGGTCGGACTCTTGCGAGATATCTCCACGAAGGATGGCATCCATTTCAGCCAGGCCTTGGGGCTTAGGAGGAACTTGCATGTTAATGTTCCTTCTTGTAATGAAATTGCGATCATCTCTCAGAAGGTGCCTGCTTTCTGCGGTTGGTCTCAATGTCGCTTCCTCATCTTCGTCTGCAGCTTCATAAAGCAGCGGTTGGGGAAGCGCTCCGCGTACATATCCATTTTTCCGGAGGTTGACGGCTTGATTTCGCAAAGACTGATGCGAAGCGTGCTGAAGCTCTGGGTGTTTCTGGCACCACAGAGTCTGCATACGCGCCATAAAGCCTCGGTGAACAGGGATAATGCTGGCATCGTAGCAGTCTAACAAGTCATCCTTGAGTTGATCTGTCCACTGAATGTAGGCGTTTCGCCGGTTCGTTGTCGTGTTTCCATCTAAATTATTTTCAGCACCCCGAACTCTAGGCTGATCGGCATTTTTTGCCGACCCATTGTCGGGTGCTCTTGCGCGTTCGATTGTCTTGAACCGCATCTACAACATTTTTGTGTTTTGGTGGTTTCATTTTTGTTCCCACGAGCAGCTAGGGAAAGGGTTAGTTTATCATTGTAGAGCCCCGCGTGCAAGGATAAGGCTGATACTCTGAGAGGTCGCCCGGTATCCCAGAGTCACTTTTTGAGACACCTAACCCAGGTGCCATTCAGCTTTCGGCACGGTTGTTACGCCTTCGCTTAGGAGTTATTCCTTCGGGACCATCCCTGGACAATTGTCCGCGACTACTTAATAATTATTGTAACCATATTCAGCAGAAACCCTTGGTACAGGGACCCTCTATCCGCAACCCGAGGACGCGTTCGGTGGCTTTGTCATAGGCCCTTCGGTTCTATTCCAAAGGAATCGAAACCGAAAACCGATAT
>CAKNYM010046965.1:68997-98572 GCA_932195095.1 Andricus curvator | reverse complement strand
ATTATATTGCTATTATATATTTTTATTTCACTTCTTTTTCTTATATCGTTTGAAACGTGTGGCTGTGCTCTGATGCGTCGAAATAATGTTCCAGGTTTTGAACATTGTTTCACTTTGCATCTGTGATCTTATTGCTAGGAACCAAAGACTGTTAAATTGTATGATAATAGTTGTTGCAGGTGCAAATTGAAATAATGTTCAAAACTTTGAACATTATTTCGAAAAACAACGTAATTTTGTTTCTTAATTTCCTGTGTACGAATTTAAAAAACAAAATTCGATTGTACTGCATACTGCAAACAAATGTCAGTATTGTCACTATATATTATTATATCATTATTGTATATTTATAATTTGTTTTAATTTTTACTTAATTTTGTATGTATTATAAAAAATATATTTTACAACAGTTGTATCTATTGAAAAATGTATATAGTTGGAAAAATACTCAATGAATAAAAATTGTTTGTAAACACATTTCTGTTTCTTTATTTGTATTCTCTATGGTCCATTACAAATGAATGAAAATAATATAAAATGCAATTTGACGAACATAATTAATTAAATAAATTATTATTATTTATAACTATCTTCTCCTATGGTAATTCTAGGTAGTTGCGGTTTTTCTTCAATTTTCTGCTTTTTGTCAATTTTTCATGCAAAGCGAGGTTGAATTGATGCAATGTAACAAACATAAGGGTTTGAAAACATTTTTATTGTATACAACTATATTCTCTCATAGTAATGCTAGATAATTGGCGTTTTTTCTAAAATTTTGTGCTTTATGTCAACAACATACATCATTGTTGATCAATCAAGCCTTGAAAATAGGCAATAATATTTCGACGTGCATTTCCATCATCGACAGGCAAGTTACCACGATTGTGAAGATCCTCGTTTAAAACCTCGTCCCAACGTATATTTAAAAGATGATCGTCGGGGGGCAGGTCCTCTGCGACAAGACGGGCCCTATTATGCAAAACTGCAGTTGCCACTATCACAGGAAGCACATGATCCACTGTGAAACGCATTCCTGTCGCCAAACACGGAAATCTACGCTTCCATATACCAAATGTACATTCGATTTTATTACGCGTTCTAATTTGAGACTCATTGAATAATCTTTCAGCTTCAGTTACAGGCTCGTTCAACGGTGTTATAAGGTAATTTTTTATAGCATACCCTCCATCTCCCAATATTATTGCGTCTCTAAACTCACCGGCTTCCAATCGAGCGCATAACCTAGAATTTCGGAGTATTGTGGAATCATGAGCTGATCCTGGCCAACGTGCCACAATACTTGTAAATTTCATGCCACTATCACAAGTAGCTTGAACGTTTATAGAAAAATATCCCTTTCTATTTCTGAATATTTCGGCATCATTCCCACCAAATGACGGAACTCGAACGTGCGTGCAATCCAATGCCGAAATAACTTTGGGGAAACGTGCTATTGCATAGAAATCTACTTGTGCGACAGTAACTTCTGCTTCTGTAGAAGGTAACTTGATGTCTTCTCGAGCCAGTCCAGCAATAGCAGATGTCACTCGATGAACAATTCTATGAGCGCTAGTTTTACTTACTCCAGAGAAGTCCCCGGCAGCAATAAGGTGTGAGCCAGTTGCGTAGTATCTTAGTGCAAGCAGGAGCTGTATCCTAGGCGGAATAGCCTGATTTCTGAAATTTTTAGTTCTTTGTACATGTTAACCAGAAAAAAATTGTCTAATAATTTACATTTCAAAAAAAGAATAACAATTACTTTTTTATAAACATGTTTCAACCAAAAATATTAAGTTTCAAGCGAAAAAATTCATTTTGTACCAAAAACGATAATTTTGACTAAAATACATGGTTAACAGTTAAAAAAGTACACAGTTAAAAAAATTAATTTTCAACCAGCAAATAAAAACAAATTTTCAGGCAAGAAGAATAATTTTCTGCCACAAACAAGGAATTTGTAACAAAGTGCATAAATTTCGAAACATGTAGTTTACTTTTCAACTAAAAAAGATCAATTTATAATTAAAAATGGAATAGTTTAATTTGCAGTCAGAAACTTCAAGCAAGAAGATTAATAACCCTAACAGAAAAGATATATTTTTTAAATTCATGAATTTTCAAGTAAATAGTTTTATTTTCAACTCGAAAAGATGAATTTATCATGAAAACAGGATGATTTAAATTATCGCCCCACAAAAATTAACTTTCGAACAAACAAATTATTTTTAACCAAAAAATATGAATTTTGACGAATTTTGAAAAAGTCGATAAATTTTGAAAAAACAGTAAAATTTTCAGTTATAATAAATAATTTTCAACTGCAAACAAAACGCATTTTTAAGATAACAGTTCAATATTCCACAAAAAAGGTGAATTCTCAATCATGAAGAATAATTTTCTACAAAAACCGACGAATTTGCAGCAAAATACATAAATTTGAATCCAAATAGTTCAATGTTCAATTTAAAAATATAAACGGTAATCAAAGGTGGTACAGTTAAATTTTCAGTCATACAGATTCATTTTCATTTTTTTTTACCATAAAAAATAGAACAGTTTAAATCTTCAATTATACAAATTAATTATCAACTTATAAAAAAAAAAACGAATTTTCAACAAAATAGTTCAATTTTCCACCAATCTAGTTGAATTTTGAAAGACAACAAAACGACTTTTGAACATAATTGTTGAGTTTCTTACAAAGTAGATTCATTTTTCACCAAATTGCATTTTTCAACGAAGAAGGTTAATTTTCTGCCGAAAAACAGGAATTTTCAATAAAAAATGTACATGAACTTTCAAGTAAACAAAATTTTTAGGTTACCTACATGTAAATTACTCCGAATTACCTTTATAACAACTTAGTTACTTGACGCAGTCCAATTACTTTCAGTTGATCGTAAAGAACAAGAATAATGTCTATTATTTTAAATAAATGTTTCTATATCATACATACCTTTGTGTGGCATGTTCCAAACTTGTTCTATTTGGAGCAATAAAGTTTCAACAGTAATTTTTGTTAACCGAAATCGTGTAAAAAAGTCCAAATCATCCATAATTTCAAAATAATTAACTCGTTCTCTGAATATTCGTGGTCTTCTCTGTACGGGGTCATTATTTTCATCATCAGATGAGGATAAAATATCATTATAAAACAATTCCATATTTCACTGTTGTATGTTGCACTCGGACTACAATTTTGAGGTTATGTTACGTTAATCACTGATTAACTTCCATAACCAGCCATTATTGGGCGATTAAGTTAACCCGTGATTATCTTCCCTGAATCATGATTAAAAGAATGGTGGTACGCAAAGTATTGATTAAATATGGTTAATCAATAATTACAGATTTAATCAGAGTTGGTGAAGTCGGCCCTCAGTGAAGGAAGTGAATAGTGTCAAATCCTCAGGGAAAAAGAGACGCAGGATTACTGGCACGTAGATAAGTACGATGTGTTGGTTGTACAACAAAATGAAAAGCTTATCTATCCTGTCAAAAGTAACAACTGTTCGGTATCACATTCCATCCCTGAAAGTGTACTTTTTGATGTTCTTTAAGCAACACATACATCTGTAGGATATGTAGGATGTGACTGAGTGCTGAAAGAATTATGGCCGTTAAGCCTCTACTATTTTCTGAATTTAACTCGCGCTGTCAGGTAGACTTGATAGGTGTGCAGTCTCATCCGGATGATCCATACAAATTTATTCTAGTTTACCCGGACCATCAACGAAATTTGTAGTCCTTAAACCTCTGGAATCAAAGCGAGCAGAAGATGTAGCCCTTAATTCCATTACATGCTTTACCTGAAATGGCCAGGCATTATGTACACTACCTAGGGATTATATATAATGCCTTGATTATGGGGCATTATTTCTCAACTGCCCCAACTTTAAAAGTCATGTTCTTAAATGTCTTAAAAAAATTCTAGAAATATATTCGTCTACCCAACAGTACTCAATCCACAAATTTATAGACTAGGATTAGCACCTCTCCCAAGTGGTGGGGGGGGGGGGGGTTGAATTTTCAATCCCAACGCCTGCACGGGTAATTTCAAAAACCTGTACCTCACTTTATGATTATGCGAGTTTAATTTTTTATGGGCGTTTTGGAAACTGCTTTTTAAGGGAGTCCACACGCTCGCACTCGGACGTCACGCTCCATCATACCGCGAAACAGTTTCCAAGTATACCATTTTTGTTAATTTATCACGTTTATTCATAATTGTATGAGATCATCCAAAAAACTATTCAGAAATGTTTACTTGTGAGCTTAAAGAAGTTTAATCTTTTTAAATTTGTTATTAAAAAAGAAATTGGTTACTTCAAAATTACCATTAGTTTTCTTAAAACCAATGATTTCTTACTATTATAATTTCTATTCCGCCAATGATAGTTAGATGCTTATATAGATTTAAAAATAAATAAATAATATAACCATTGTCTCACGTATAAAATGAGTTTATTTAAATAAATATACTACTATGGTATTAGTATTTAATGCCTGTCGTTAGCCTAGGTTCTATCAAGTCATAGTTCCCAGGTCTACCACTTGGAGGTTACAGTGCGATTTTAGACTCCTTTTATCTTAAAGATAACATCGGGGTGCTTGATTTTTGTGAGTGGAACAGCTTAAATAGGTTGTGAAGTTCGAGGCAAGGGGACTCACAAAAATCAGGCACCGCGAATTATCTTTAAGATAAAAGCAATCTAAAATTTCACTGTAACCTCCACGTGGTAGGGGGCTTTCCGTATGCCACGTGGAAATGGGAGGGGGGGGTGGAAAAAGTCCACGATTGTCCACGAGTGGGGCCGGGGAATTCTAGCTAAAGTCCACGTGGACAAATTTGTTCGAATCCATAAAAAATATATGTTTTTATTATATAAATTATATATATAATAATTATATAAATTATAAGCTAGCCAAAGTCCATGTGCAGAAATTTGTTCGAATCCATAAAAAAATATATGCGTTTAAAAAAATGATACTTAGCGCTTCCGCAATCCCCACGAAGCTTAAGACGTATTTCCCATAGGAAAAAAAGACGTTTTTGTACATTTTATTCAGAATCGTCAATATTAGGTGAATCGAGGTGAAAATCAACATTTCTCTTCACAAGTAGCTATAGAATATGAAACTAAAATTAGTTTTTAAATATCACCCTTATAAGTCATAATTCCCATAAGTCGTAAAAAAATCATAAGTAGCGTCAGGAACTCGCTAAACCCAATTTTTCACTTATGGGGCTTTTTGGGACCTAATAAAACATACTTTTGGGGGTCATTTGTCAATTGTGATGTGTATAATGCAGCGAGAGCGTTGGCGGATGCAAACCGTAAGACAAAACCAACGGCTGATCATAAGACCAAAAAACGTATGCATCAACTCACCACAAAGATAGGCTGGGCAAGACAGTACGCATCCCGCATTCAGTGTGTGATTGACTACATAACATCTGGCAGGAATTTCACAGCCAAGGTTCGACAGTTCGCGCGCGAGCACACCTACCAAATCAAAGCTGCTGACCATCAGGCAGCATATTGTTGACAGAATACGGGTACTATCTGAGGCTAGGAGAAGTCTAGAGCTTCCAAGATCTTTCAGTTACTTTCGACCATCCGCCCAAACCAGAGGAGGTTGAAGGATTTTCGAGTGAAGTCTACGAAGTCCAGCATCCACATAAAGAAGGCTCGAAGAACATAAATAGCTTCAAGGAGCTGTGCAATGCCCACATGATACCTGAGGAAGAATGCCCACCTATCACTACCGAGAAGGTGAAAAAAGTATTAAGAGGCATGAAGAACTATTCCGCTCCGGGACCAGATGGTATCAAGACCGCCTGGTGGAAGAAGTTTCCTTCAACCCAATAGCATTTGGCCCGCATTTTCACCTCATATCTAAAGTCGGAAGAGTTTATTCCGGAGTGGTTGGTGGAAGGGCGCACAGTACTCCTTCCAAAGATGGTCAACTCAGCTGACCCGAAGAATTACAAGCCAATCACTTGTCTGAATACACTCTATAAGATCTTCATAGCTATCCTAAATGATAGGATTGTTCGGACAATCGGACATGTTTAGCGAGAAAGGTACGAAAAACGCGGCTCATAGAAAGGCGTAGCAGGATATCGGGAGAACCTGCTTATCGATAGATGTGTCTGCAAAGACGCGGCATCCTACCATCGCTTGCTATCGATGGCCTCGATTGATTACCGGAATGCTTTCGATTCAACCTCCCATAGACTTATCATCTGTCTGTTGGAAAGCTTAAAGATTCATCCACACGTCGTGAGGTGCATAGAGAGATTGAGGACGCTTCAGAAAACCAGATTTACTATCTCATCTGGAAAAAATCGTGTGACGGCTGATGCAGGAACCTTTCAGAGAGGTATCTTTTAGGGCGACCCTATCAGTCAACTCCTCTTTTGTCTCACATTATTGCTACTATCTCTCGCACTTCGCCATTCCAAAGGGTACTTATGCGGCAAACCTGGAAATCGAAAGCATAAGGTCACTCATGTATTTTACATGGATGATCTTAAGATCTATGCTTGCCATCCCGGTAGTACTGTATCAATTTGGAGTGGTGCCATGGACGAAGAACGAGTTCAGATCCCTTGATATCGGGTCACGAAAGGTTATGCACATGAACAGAAGCATGCACCTTAAGTCTTCTGTTCCGCCATTCTACATCTCATGCCGTCAAGGTGGTCGCGGAATACTGAATCTGGAATGTCTTCACAACAGGATTATTCTGGTTACAGCACATATAGTCGCGAATGAACGAGACCCTTGTTGAAATGGACAGGAAGCACGAAGAAGTAGGCAAAGGAGCGTTTCTGTAAAAAACAACGGAGGAAGCTGCTGAAACACTCGGCCTGGACTTCAATATCAGGGATGATAAAAATGCATCAAATCTTATCCATCTCGAGTACTCACTCCTGAAGGCCTGGATTAAGAAAGCACAGGAGAAAAACTTCCACGAACAGCTCCTCGACAAGAGGATGCACGGCATCTTCCACAGAACTAATTTTCAATTGTTTAAACAATTATCATTTCCTTAAATTTATTTCACCTGCACATCCTGTAAAGTTATTATTTTTCGGAATAAATGATAAAGTTCATGAATTTCAAGAATAATATTTCTTGCTTAACATATTTGGCAATTATTGAAACAATTTGCATTTGTTTAGAAAAAATTTTTTTCCTGTAAATCGTGAAAAGTTATTATTTTATTAAATAATTGCCCCACGTAATAAATGTTAAGAGCGATATTTTTTATTAAAGACAGTTTCCAATTATTCAAAAAATTAATATTATACGCTCTTTAACCTAGCAAAGCTGGAGAAAATTATAATTTGAATAAATATTTAACGGTAAAAGTATTCCCCACAATAAATATAACTCTTAACATTCATTAGCTGCATCGTTAAGTCCCTGAAATAGTAACTTTCCAAGATTTACAAGGAAAAAATCATTGTTTAAACCAATAAAAATTGTTTAAATAATTGTAAACTATCTTTCACACAAATTATCACTCTCAGCATTCAATAAAAGCGTTATTGATTCCAGAAAGTAGTAACTTTTCAAGATTTACAAGTGAAAAAATTGTTTGAGCAAATGAAAATTGTTTAAATAATTTCCAAATATCGTTAAAAAAATATATTACTCTCAACATTCGTTAAAAGTGTCCATATTATTCAGAAAATAATAACTTTTTACGATTAACAGAAGAAAAATTGTTTAAAAAAATACAATTTGTAAAAATAATTACCAAATATCTTAAACATGATACATTATTCTTGAAAATAATCAACTGTATCATTTATCCCGAAAAATAATAACTATTCACAATTTAAAGGCGAAAAAAATTGTCTAAGCAAGTAATAATTGTTTAAACGATGAAAAATTAGTTAGAAAATATTTTGAAACTTCTCACTTATCGAATAAAAACAATTCATGTTGAAAAATTCCAAAAAATACCGCCTTTAGCATGAATTTTACATAAAATTGCTATTTTACTATTTTTTGGGCATTTTCCGGTTCAAATACAAGAGGATTAAGGGGAAGGGGGGTTGAAATTAAAAGTTATTGAGTAAAAATTATTCCTTAAGCATTCCTTAAGAGGTGAAGACACTTTAATTTACAAAAGCTTAGTAAAAAGTACTTCTTTTTGCATTTTTTCGAAAACCGAGTTTTTCCCATTTAAAACCCCGCGTTAATTTCAAAAGCCCGGGGGTATGGGTTAATGTTGACCGATTTGAAAAAAAATTGAATTTCTTTTTTCGCAAAACGAACCAATTGGAGGGAGATCGATTACCAAAAATCGAAATTCGAATTTTTACAGGTATAAAGGACCACGCTAATGTAACATACAAAATCTGATAAAATGAAAAAAATTTACTTTGCTAAAAACATTTCAAAATTGTTCCATAAGATATATAAGTGTGATAAAAGTGAAAAATTCTTAAATCTGTTTAAAAAACATTTACAACGGTTTTTTTAAGTTTAATAAACAAAAATTATCTAAAAAAGTCTGAATTCTTAAAAGAATTATGCAAGATTGTGATAAAAATTCAAAATCAAGTTTGCTAAAGAAACATTCTAAATTCTAAAAAAAATAATTATTTTAATAATTATTCTGAAGGTGAGAAAATTTTGTTATAAACTTACGAAAAGCGCAGATTATTTTTAATGAAAAGTAATAATTTTTAAGAATGTTTTTTTATATAGAAGGGATACCTATTTTTTATCTGTCATAGATATACATGTATTTAAAATAATTTTTAATAATCAACTTCATTATTATGTGTAATTTTACATACGGAAGACCGCCATCCAGCGTGTAATGCAACCTACAGTGATAATATGCGAGGAATACTTTAGAACCTTTTCTCGATAAAAACCACCAAAAAATCAGACAAATTTTTCTTTATTCTTTCGGAGATATAAGAGAGTTGCAATTTTGTATTTATAAATGAAAGTCTCTGGCTAATTTAAATTTGCAGAAATAATGTATTTTTTCAATGAATGAAAAAAATCAGAACTACTAACAATACCTTACCGTAAGTTGCAACTTTTTAGGAATTTTTTTAACAAATAAAAAAATAATTAAATGACTGAAAATTTGCATTTTTTAAATTTTTGCAGACTCCCAACATCTTATTAGATTGAAAACTTAGCACTATAAACTTATCATTATTTGAAACAATGGCAACCACTTTGCAAAATTTTTTTTTTCACATTGAGCCACAGTTAAAAAAACGATTGACAACAATGGGTTGCAAACCGAGATTTCAGTTCTAAGCCCTAATTCCAATTATTATGCAAGTTTGCAATTTTATAATAATTTTTTCCAAAAATTTATTATCAAATTTTGCATTTATCCATAAATCAGCATGTTCCCAATCTCCACATTTGCTGCAAATTTAGATTTCCTGTTAGATAATAAAATTCTATGTAATCTTCAATTTGCAGAAATAATACTTTTTTCGAGCACTTATTCAGTAAAATGTGTTTTTCCTAAAACTGTACATGTTCCCGATCTCTCACTTTAATCATTAGGGAAATATTGCTTATGTAACTGCAAAGTTTCAAAAATATTAGATTTAATATCAGATTATTGGCCGATGTCGGTCATTGGCCGTAACATATCAAATGCCAGGGATTATATACTTTGCCTGTAACATATACATAAAATTTAAAAGAGGCTTAAACAACCATCGCAGGGTCCCGCTGGGAGCAAATCCCACGATGAAATAACAACGACAGGCCGGCGAAACCGTTGTGTGTCTTGAAGACATGAAGCGACCCAAGGATGACAGCTTTCTGCATTTATCTCGCAAGTGCCTTGGCATATTTTTGGCACGCGGGTATGGCTTTAAGGTTACGAACCAGTGATAGTTTCGCACCTCCAAGAGCACCGATCACGAGGACAATTACTTCAACCGAATATTTTTGGTACAGTCGTTGCAGCTCCCTTTCAAGGTCATGATACCTCTCCTCCTTTACCCTCTCATTGACAGTGATGTTGTAGTCGGCAGGAGCCTTCTTTTAGAAGTGAAGCATCTAGATAGAGTAATGCACTTTCCTCACTTCTGATGTTAAAATTCAGACCAATGGTCTCGGCCGCCTGTTCCGCGGCTTTGTAAAGGAACGCTCCTTTGTTAATCATCTCGTGTTTCCTTACCATTTTTAGGAGAGGACCTCTGACATTTACAACGATGTAAGCTGTACTTAGAACAAATCGGTTATGAAGACATTAGAGATTCAGAAGTCCGCGTCAGACTTGACGGCGTTTGATGCATAATCGCGAAACGGACGAATTAATATGCAAGCTCTTATGCATATGCATGATCTTACGTGTGGCGATATCAAGAGCCCACGGTGTGCTTGAAAGGGGTTTTGGATTTTCTTTCTGGCATTTTAGATTTTTCTATAAGATATGATGCGCTTACTTCCTACAAACATTTTAATCTCAAAATTGAAATATCTCATCGGTCCGCTTTTGAGATAAGGCCTTTTTTTTGCCATTTTGGCGAGTTTTACTGGGAAAAGCCTGGTAAAAGTGTTCCAAATAGCAATTCTTTTTTACATTTTCTCAGACAAACTTATTTCAGTCCCAAAATTAAATGCGACCTTTGAGGCCTTTTCCAGGTAAGGCCCTTTTTCTGATAAAGGGCCTTACCTGCAAAAGGTCTCAATGGGCGTATTGAGTTTTGGGACTGATATAAGTTATTCTGAGAAAATGTAAAAAAGAAAGGCAGTTAGGAACACTTTCATCAGGCTTTTCCATGTAAACCTCCTTAAAATTGCAGAAAAAGAGCCTTACCTGGAAAAGGGCTCGAAGGGCGTATTTAATTTTGGTACTGAAAGAAGTATGTATATTTAATCTCTGCCTTTTACGGGTTTGAGGGCCTCTGCTCCCTGTATATATATTTACATTTCATCCTTAACCTAACTTAACCGCTGCTTATATTGTAATGTTTCGCCTTACTTAAAATAACAATAATATCAATACTTTTGATTCTTAAACTTCTAAAAATGAGCGATCTTCCAGGGCTTCCGTTTCTCTTACCATCAAATACATTTTCACCGATTTAAAAATTAAAAATTTTTGCTAGTTACTTTTCTTTAGACAGGATTACCCGTTTGGCTCAGCCCTGCTCCCTTGCTTTCTCTTAATTCTTCCAGTTTTTTCATCCACGTCACTCACTGTCCATTACCATCCAAAATCCATCTTACACACTCATCCACATTCAACTGTCCATCTTCCTCTCCTGTACACCTCTCTAACACATGTGCCCATGACTCCATTTTGTATCCACATACTCTGCACAGATTGTCCTCTTCATCCATCCAATATCCACAAGATCTCACTCTTTCTCCCATTTTAAACCGTACCACCTTATTCCACTTGTCTTCCTCTTTTATTTTTTGTAAATATTCTGGTTCCGTCAACCCTTTGACCATCATATACCATCTATTGTACCTCGAATCCATAATCTTGGTCCATCTCTCTTCTCCTTGTGTTACTAATAGCTCTAAATCTATGTCCTCCCACTCCAGTACCCCTTCTTGTATATCACAAGCCCTCCTCATTTTTTTCCTTTCTTCCTCCCATTTCGAATTTCCCAAATTGCCTCTCGTCTCCTTGTTCCGAACTTCGTCCAAGCATACTTGTGCTATTCTGCTCCCCTCTCCCCTTTTCAGCTTTTCTTCAAACTTCCAGGCTCTATTAATTTGTCTAGTTACCATTTTTTCCCTTCCTAGTTCTTCCCTTAACATGTATCCTGGGCAACTCCAACTAACCCCCATTACCCATCTCAGAAATCTCTCATGCATGCTTTCCACTTTCCTATATGCCTTCCATCCCGAGACCTCCACTCCATAACACAACACCGCCCAAACCAACGCATCAAACAACCAAACCCTCATTCTCCAATCTTCATTTAACCTTCTCTTTCCTATAATCCATACTTGGCCCATTACTTTACTCACACATTCCATTCCTTTCCTCACCTGCATCTCATTTCGCCCTCCTGCCTCAAACCAAAAACCTAAGTAACAGAACTCCTCCACACTTTCCACTGTTCGTCCGTTCATCTTCCAAAACATAACCTATTTTGGTCTTTCTATTTCTGAAACACATCACCTTGGTCTTCCCTCCGTTCACCGTCAGTTCTTTTGTTCCCACATACTCTTCGAAAATTCTTATCATTAGGTTCATCCTCTTCTCATCGTCTGCTAATAGAACCACTTCGTCCGCGTGTGCTAGAGAATATAGTTTGCTATTACCCAAAATCGTCCTCCCTTTCCCTTTCTCCTTCAGCTTCTCCTCTAAGTCTGCCAGCAGCATATTAAATAGTGGAGGACTCAACGGGCATCCTTGCCTTAGACCTCTTCCTGTCCAGAAAAAATCCCCTTTTTTCCCCCTATCTTCACCCTAATCCTGGTTTCAGTAAAAATATCCTTTATCCTCTCCACCAACCCTTCCCCTATTCTCCTCTCTTTCATTGCCTGTCATAGCACTTTTCTATTCTTTGAGTCAAAAGCTGCTTTAAAATCTACGAACAAGGCGACTAATTTCCCTCTTTTTCTCCCTAAGTTTCTGTTAACCAATTAGTTGAGTACGTAAATGTTATCTATTGTCCCCATCCCTTTTCTAAATCCCGTCTGATTGTATGGGATACTTTGTTTCTCTTCTATCTGATTCTCTAACCTTTTTCTTAGAATTTCTGCGTATATTTTATAACCCACTGGCATGAGAGTGATCCCTCTGTACTCTTCTACCTTCTTACCCTCCCCTTTCTTGACAAGCGGTACCATCAGCCCTGTCATCCACTCCTCCGGCCACCCTTCTCCTTTCCAGACCTTGTTGCAGATCTTCCACATCCCTTCCCTAATCCCTTCTCCTCCATACATTATCGCTTCGTTCTCCATACCATCCTCTCCTGTAGCCTTGTTTCTTTTCAGTCTATCTATCGCCTCATCAACTATTTTGTTATCCCCCTAACAGACCCTTAAAATAATCCGTCCACTCGCCCATTTCTATTTCTTCATTCACGCCCTTCCTTCCTCCTCTTTCCCTATTTATCACATCCCAGACCCTACCTTCTTTGATCGCTTTTTTTACTTCTTTCTGGTATTTCTCCTTTCCCTTTTGCTTTTTCCTTTCCAGCATCCTCTCATGTTCTCTTTTTCTCCTGTTGTACTCCGCCTTCTCTATTTCTCCTTTCCTTCATTTTCTTACACACTTTTTCATCCTCTCGTTACTCTCCATGCATTCCTCGTCCCAACGGCCTCTCTTTCCCTCTTCTCTTCCTTCTTTTGTACCTACCTCATCCCTTACCTTCTCAATCGACCCTTTCAACCTTTCAATTAACAAGTCTACTCCCTCCTCCTTTTCATACCTAAAATTTTCCTTTTCCATTTTTTTAGACTCATTTAATTTATCTACCCCCCAGACTCCCATTTTCGTATTCCTTTCTCCCCTTCTTTCCTTTCACCCTCTGCCGCGCTTATGGACGCCACCTTTCAGTGTAGCTATTACTGGGAAGTGCTCAGACCCTAACTCATTCCCCACATTCATACTGCATATCATATTCCTCATTCTTTCTTCCACCAGGATGTAGTCTATTACTGTTTCTCCCTTACCTATAAACGTGATCACTCCTTTCTCATCTCCTTTGATATTGCCATTACATATAAACCATCCTGTTTCTCCTATTACGTCTAGTAACCTCCTCCCCTCCCGGTCTATCTCCCTATGTTTGGAGCTCCTTATATAGTCCTCCTTTTCTTCATCCCAAGTCCCTCCCCCTTGCTCGCCAGTCCAGGCATTCAAGTCACCTCCTATCAAAACCAACTCTTCCTTCTTTTCCTCCATCCACCTCCTTATTACTCTCCAACCTTCCTCTTCTCCTCTTCTTCTATATACACAAATCACCGCTATTTTGACTTTTCCAATTATAATCCTTCTTACCATTGTTCCATCCTTTTCCACCCTGTCCTCCTCTGTTCTCCCTTTTACTGCCAATTCTTTTCTCACTCCTGAGACCATGCCGCCCACCCCTCTACCTTTAACGTGTTCCTTTCTTGCTTCTTGCATTTCCCGCACATACCCTTTAAGTAACATCCTTTTCATCCCCTTCCAATCCTTCTCATCCCCCCAGGTTTCACTCATCATGATCACATCACAATTTTCTAACTGCCGCCAAAAACCTTCATTCTTGTTCTTCAAGCCTGACACATTCCAGAAGTCTATTTTCACGTTTTTCTCCTCACTTCCCTCACCTATCCTCACTTTTCTTCCGCCCTGCTTTTTGGCAACCCCTCTGTTTGATCTCTAACCTCTTTTGCATCTTCCTTTTTTCTACCTTTCTCAAATCTTTTTCCTTATTTCTTCTAAATCCTCGTCCCAGAACCATTCCTCCCCATTCGTCCATAATCTGTTTTGCCCTGTCCATACTTTTCCTTCCTTCGTCCCTCCTATTCTCTTGACTCCTTCTACCCTTACCTGAACTCCAATATCTTTCAGAACATTTTCGATTTCCACTTCCCCTGTTTCACTCTCCATTGCCAGTCCCTTAACCACTCTGTTATTTTTCCTCTTTGCCCTTTCTTCAGTTTGCACGTTCTTATTACTCCCTTTTTCTATTTCCGCACCCTCTGTTTCTTTCCACATATGCTCATTCCTCATTTCTAAGTTGTTTACCCGTTTTTCCAACTGTTTTATCTCACTATTTCACTTTTCATCATCCTCCTTCTGTCTATTCCCTATGCTCTCTAGTTTACCCCATACCTTGTCCTTCTCCTCTTTCCAGAGTTTATCCCACTCTTCCCACTTTTCTATTACTTCTCTCACTTCCGCCTTTACATCATTTCCCTGCTTATTCATATCCCTATTCATATCATCCAGTCTCTTCCTTGTTTCCTCTCTAAACCCTTTTATGAGAGCCTCTAGTTTTTGAACATTCCTCCATCCCCCCTATCTCTATCCGGTGTTTTCCGTTTAGTCACTTTAGTCCTCACTTTCTTGCATTCCTTGTCCCTTTCTAATTCATCGTCCCCTTCCTCTCTTTTTCTTTTTTCTTCCCCCTCACTACTGGTCGCGCTCACTTTTGTTCGCCATTCGTCTAAGTTCCTATTCGAGCCCGCGCTGCCTATCTTGTTAAGGCGCTGTAGGTTAGAGGGCCTTCCGCCTTTATGGCCCGTACCTGAACTCCTTCTCTCTGCCGTCCTCTCCCTGGTCGGCGTCTCTAACGTCTCTTCACCGCTACTGTCATCTTCCCCCTTCTCCCTACTAACCGCGCTCACAACCTCGTCACCTCTTGCTTCATCTATTACCTGCCCTCTGGCGCCCGTTTGTGGACTTCGAACAGTCGGCATCCTACCTTTCCCAGTGCTCCGCGACGTTCCCTGCTCTTTACTCGCCTACCTCTTGCCCCTGACTGCCCTTTCTGCATCCACACACGCTGATTCCCTTCATCAAAGCCAAAAAAACCAACACTTGACATTTTAGATTTTCCTGTGATATATGATGCGCTGACTTCCTACAAACATTTTAAGCTCAAAATTGAAATCTTTCATCGGTTCCCTTTTGAGATAAGGCCCTTTTTCTGCCATTTTTGCGAATTTTACTGGGAAAAGCCTAATGAAAGTGTTCCGAACTGCTTTTCTTTTTTACATTTTCTCAGAATAACTTATTTCAATCACAATAATCAAAACGCCCTTTGAGATAAAAGGCCTTACCTGGAAAAGGTCTCAATGGGCGTATTGAGTTTTGGGACTGATATAAGTTATTCTGAGAAAATGTAAAAAAGAAAGGCAGCTTGGAACACTTTTATCAGGCTTTTCCATGTAAAACTCGTAAAAATTGCAGAAAAAGAGCCTGACCTGGAAATGGGCTCAAAGGGCGTATTTAATGTTGGGACTGAAAGAAGTTATTCTGAGAAAATGTAAAAAAAAGCAGCTTGGAACACTTTCATTAGGCTTTTCCCAATTAAAGCCGCAAAAATGGCAGAAAAAGGGCCTTATCTCTAAAAGGGACCGATGAAAGATTTTAATTTTCAGCTTAAAATGTCTGTAGAAAGTGTTACGTCATGGAAAACGCAAAATACAATCCTTCTTAACTAAGTTTCTCGTTTTAGTTGAGATCGAAGATCTCGCACAGGGAAGAGGAAAGAGTAGCCAATAAACAAGTAATAATGAGTTTCAACAATTTATTATAGAAATTGACAATTAAAACTTATTAGAGTTAAACACAAGAAGCTGAAGGAAGACTTGTAGACTTTTCTCTAATCCTTGGCCAGGACATTTAAAATAAAGGAGACTCATATATTATGGCCCAAAGGAGTTAGATAGATGAAATTAGAGTTATTGGTATTAGGACTTACCGGTTATTGATTCAATTGAAGAATCAAATGAACTCTAGATGGTCTTTGAGATCTCCGTGAAGTGGTGTGGAAGAAGGGGTTGTGCACCTTGATGTGAATTTGATATCAAAAATCAGGTAGATGGTTAATTGGTTTCTAAAGAGTTCCAATAGTGGGTCCAATTCAGGATGGAATTGGTTCAAAGTATTCCAAGATGAGAAATCCCAGATTCGGGTTTCCCAGTGCACAACACTGTCACAAGGGCACACACTCTTACACGCGAGAAATACCGGTTTGACACACTAGACAATGGACAGTCGAATCGGAGAAAACCGTAGAAAATAGTGAAGAGATGAACTGAACTATAACTTGTAACTGATAACTATAACTGAATACTGACCCATGCTGGACCTTTGGGTTTTTATAGGGCCTATGGCGACGTCCCTGTATGCTGGGACGTCGGTGCATACGCATACGTCACGAGTATATATAGATATACTATACAGCTTACAACGTTTTCAGTATATCTGATATAGTATATCTATATGGCCAACGGCCATACCACGCTGAAAAACCCAGTTCTCGTCAGATCACTGAAGTTAAGCAGCGTTGGACGCGGTTAGTACTTGGATGGGTGACCATTCAAGAATACTGACATGAGTGCTGTTGGCACATCGTGGGTGTTGTGAGCCCACACTTGTAGTTATTTATAACTACAAGAAAAACCTAGAAACACTACCCGAATCGGGTAGTGTCACGCCTACCCTGAAAGGGAAATGGTTTAATGGTATATATATATATATATAGCTATGTCATCCAGGCTCCACGTGCTTCTATACTCAATAGTATATGCGTCTATGGCAACACAGTATACGCTACGGGTTACAACGTTCTTACTATAGTCTATACTCTATAGTCTATACCTTCACTCTCGTGCTCAATATATATAGTTATATTCTACAGCGTACAATGTGCTGACTATATATATATATAGCTACACTCTACAGTGCGCAATATTCGCTCTATATTTATTAAGTATTTATGAGTATAAGCACGCAAATATATATATACGTCACGGGACATGACAGAAGTCAGCGCAACATATCCAATAGGAAAATCTAGAATGCCAGAAAAAAATCCAAAACCTCTTTCAAGCACACCGTGGGCCGTAAGCTCGTTCTTCGCCCATTGAACACCCCCAAACGAGTAGAGTAGAACCGGGACGGCCAGAATGTTAGTTGCAGATACCTTGTTCAACGCCGACAGATTGGAAGACCAAATCTGTCGGTGAAGATGCTTGTATCTGCTACGGAGAGACTCCTTCACTGATGTTACGTCCTGAATGCGGCTTTGAGGCACGCCCAGGTACGTATAAGTCTCTCCAGTGTCAAGATGTCTAATAACACTTATATCCACAAGCTCAGGGTCATCGGGAATGCCAGTAATCTTTCCTTCTTTCAGATCCTACGAAGTTCGGCATCCACTGGTTGAATATACAGTGAACATAAATAGCTTCAAGAAGCTTCGCAATGTCCTCATAACACATGAGGAATGCTTACCTATCACTACCGAAGAGGTGAAAAAAGTATTAGGGGGCATCAAGAACTATTTTGTTGCAGGACCAGATGGTACCATGAGCTTCTGGTGGAAGAAGTTTTCTTCAATACACCATCCTCTAGCCCGCATTTTCCTCTCAAGTCTAAAGTCGGCAGAACCTATTCTGGAGTGGCTGGACAACTTGTCTGACCCTAAGAATTAAAGGCCAATAACTTGTCTGAATACGCTGTATAAGATCTTCACAGCTATCCTAAATAATAGGATTGTTCGGACTATCAGACCCATGTGGCGAGAGAAGTATGCACAACGTGGCTCAAAGAAAGTCGTAGTAAGATGTCGGCAGAAACTGTTCATCGATAGGTGCGTCTGCAAAGACGCAACATCCTGCCAGCGCTACCTGTCGATGACCTGGATTGACTACCGTAAAGCTTTCGATTCACCCTACCATAGACTTATCCTTCGTCAGTTAAAAAGCTTAAAGGTTCATCCACGCATAGGGAGGTGCATAGAGAGATTGATGCCCATTTTGAAAACCAGATTTACTACCTCATCTGGAAAACGAGTGTCAACGAGATGTTAATAAAACTAAGAATGGAATTAAGGAATTGAACCAGAGACTAAAAACAAAGCAAATACATACCGAGTATCAAAAAAACATTAGGTTATTATTAAATACCATAACTTCTATCGCTTCATTTGGTGGTGTAGTTCAAGATCTTGGCCGTACAGAGAAAATCAGGACCTGCAAGACTCTTAATGATTTGTATGGAAAACCTACTAAAATTTTTCACTTTTCGAATTTCGTTGCTCTGAACCCCAGTTTTGTTTGAATGCTCTCAGAAAAAAAATCTCTTCAATGGGAAAAAGACAGCTTTTTGTAAATCTAATATTTGAAACCGATGATATGTTACAAATAATTCCATATTTCATTATATTGTTCACAATTCGTCAGAGAATAAGAATCAATCATAAATTTTAAAACTTAATCATTTTATGCCACTCTTATGAGTCCCCAAAGAAAAACGCACAAGTGGCAAATTTGAATTTTACGTAATATTGCGGTTTATTAACGCTTTTTGAAAGTGTTGTTTTTCATAAATAATCATTAATCGGTAATTGAAGAATATCCAGTCATCTCTTAACTGATTTTCAATTGTTTCAACAATTATAATTTGTTTAAACGTTTGTTTTTCAGGTAAGTCGCAAAATTAAGGTATTTTCTAGACTTTATGAGTTCTTTAATCAATGACAGAAATAAAATAATTTGTTTAAATTATTTTACAATTATTTAAATAATGCGTGTTTGTCCATGTTTAGAGTTTACTGTAAGGAATATTTGAAATTAGGAATATTGTAAAATATTTTATAAATGTCGCTACTAAGGGCCGAACTACCGCGCCCTCCTCCGAACCACAGACAGTCTCGTTTGAGCTGCGTTACGCATTGTATCACGATCCTTCGATATTTTATAATAAATAGTTACTAATGTACATAAGTGTGCCTTATTTAATCCGCTAACCATCCCTCACAGTTTCAGAAGTGGGATCGATCGGTCGGCCCACAAATTTTCGGATTTTTTTTGCCTGTAGAGACTTTTCCGCGGTCGTGGTTGTTAGCGTCCCCAATGCGCGCGAGGCTTTCTGGCTATTATGACTTCAATAATGATGTATTTCGGTATAAATGCACATTCGGAAGTGTCAGATCTGGTTTAAGAACCATAAGTGTCGTATCAGTCCAGATTACGCGAGTTTAAAGTGAAAATCGGATGATTTAAGAATCTCCGAGCATGAGCGCATCATTCTCTTTGTTCTGGCTACGTGTGTCCATCGGATTCGGTAAAATGATGTATTTTGGTATGAATTAACATTCAACAGTGTTAGATCTTGTTTAAGAACCATAAGTGCCGTATCAGTCTGGATATTAGGCGAGGTTTAAGTGAAAATCGGATGATTTAAGAATCTCCGAGCGTAAGTGCATCATTTCTCTTTGTTCTGGCTGTGTGTGTCCATCGGATTCGGAAAAGTGCATTTTTCGTGATAAATGCACGACTGACGAACTACGATCGGTCGTAGGATTATCAGCGAATCAGTTCGCGTTGCATTTCGCGAGTTTTAAGCCTTAATTCTAAGAGTTACTCATGTATCGATTTCAAATAAATTTATCGATAAAATGGCGGAGACATCGGATTTCCCTCCAAAAGCGTCGTAGTTCTAAACAAGAACGTGAGTGGTGCTGCTGTACCAGCAGCTAACCAGTGTCGTATCTATTCCAGAGTTTATGGACTCAACGCGATCACTGACGCGCTGCTTTGATATTAGTAGACCAGTGCCGCGTCTCTTCGGGAGTTTACGGACTTAAAGGCGGGCACCTCGAACATTCGGATAATTTTTATTCAATTTAGATTTTTGTGATTGAGTCAAAATGCGTGGCAGTGACGACATTGAGGATGAACGTGGATCCGAATAGATATACGGTCGTTACTTTGAGGGAGTTGCTACGGGAACGCAATCTCTCCACAGCAGGAACTAAATCATAAATGATCAGGAGACTGTCAGAAAGCTATCCGTCAAATTCTTGGTTTGAAGATGCTGCCATGATCCAAGAAGGGCATGCCAATCTTCACACGAATTCGGTTGCCAATCAGAATCCAGGACAAAACAATAGATTCGTTGCTCCTACCACAGCAGCGGTCCCCGCTGTTCAAGACATTGATCTCATTATGAGGGAACGCGATCTGTTGCTACGTGAATTGGATCTTGCGAGAAGAGAAAATGAGTTTCTTCGAAATACTCCGAGACCTGAAAATGAGCAATGACCGCCGCGTTCAATAAATATCGGAACAGTGAAAGAGTTATTGGGTGATTTTGAAGGAAGTAATGTCGATTTTTGTAAGTGGAAAGAACAATTTAAATTATAGTGTGATGTGTATAGCTTAAATGACAGTCACGCTCGTTTACTGCTAGGAGCAAAACTTAAGGGAAAAACGCTCCAGTGGTTTCAGTCAAAACCAGAGTATGTTGGAATGCCAGTTGACGTCCTCCTCACCGAGCTTGCTTCAATGTTTGATCATCGCCCGAGTAGGATGGCGCTCCGCAAAAGATTTGAGAAACGAATCTGGAAATACACTGAAACGTTCAGTGACTATTTTCACGAGAAGTTAATCCTAGGAAATGCAGTCCCAGTCGATGAAGATGAATTAGTCGACTATTTAATAGACGGAATACCAGATATATCTATAAGGAATCAGGCTAGGATTCAGCGTTTTCAGGAAACAAAAACACTTTTAGAAGCTTTTGGAAAAGTCACGCTCAAAAGCGAGAAGAAATCAACACAAGAAGTCACGAAATCCCACACTTCGTCTTCTTCTTCATATCCCAGTACAAAAAACAGTTTTGAAGACTCTAAGTCAAAGATAGGCGAGGGGTCGAAAAACCCAATAAATTGGCAGTCGCTCTTCTACTCGTTGTTTCAACTGCAACAAGTTTGGACACCTTGCACCGGATTGTAAAATGCCGAAACGAGAGAGAGCTGCATGTTTCAAATGCTTCGAGGTGGGGCATCAAATCAAAGAATGTCCTCAAAATATAAAGGATAAGATCAAGGATAAGCCATCGCAGATCAGCAACATTTCGGCGAAGAACAATGAAGACGAGAAATTCTTCAAGGACATCATATACGAGATCAGCTTTGCAGATGGCAAATTTGAGCTGTCCTTGGACACTCTTCTCGATACGGGCAGTCTCATCAGTTTTATGAAGAAGTCGTTCGTGCCTGAGTTGGCTCTCGGTTCTGAAGATTTGAAAAATAGTCAGTATAAAGGCATCAACGATAGTGGTTTACAATTCTTCGGATTGGTAAGGGCGAACATAATAATGGATGACTATATTTGTCAAAATATGCCAGTATTTGTTGTACCCGATTCGACCATGAAAAGTTCAGTTGTTTTAGGCCGTGATGTAATAAATAGTTTTGGATTAGAACTGACTTCCCGTGATAGTAATGATAAAGAACGAGCTATTAAGGAAATTTTGTCAATTAAAGTTGATAGTGAATTAGAGATAATTACTAAATCTCTTGATATTAACCCTAACATTGATTTCAAAACTCAAGCTTTTGTTAGAGAATTATTTGCAAATCAGTATCTAACTCCAAAACGCCCAGAGCTTCCTAATGTGAACATGGAACTTCGTTTGATACTCACGAATGACGAATAATTCGTCCGGGCGAGTCTCTTTACGCGTCGTCTATCGTCTTAACCAAAAAAAAAGAATGGCGAGTTGAGACTTTGCGTCGACTACCGATTTTTGAACAAAATTACCGTTCGAGATAATTACCCAATTCCATATATTGAAGATCAAATTGACAAGTTACGGAATAAGAAATTTTTCACATTGTTAGATCTCAAAAATGGGTTTCACCACATAAATGTGGCAGAAGATTCTGTCAAGTATACATCCTTTATAACGCCTCTTGGACAATTTGAATATCTGAAAATGCCATTCGGGCTAAAAAATGCTCCACCTAAATTTCAGCGGTTCGTTAAAACAATTTTAGCAAATTTAATCAAAACAGGCGATGTATTGGCTTATCTAGATGATTTTCTAATAGCAACTGAGACTTTGGAGCATCACCTAATCATGTTAGATCAGGTATTTAAATTACTAGTAGAGAACAAACTACAACTCAGACTTGATAGGTGCCATGGAGAGATTCGCAGTAGAAGAGAGGGTAGAGTCAGACCATCAGCCATTAGGGTTGTGGATAAGGGGTGAGAACGGCGGAAGGCAAGGTGGGGAAGAAGTAGCGACGAGGGAGAGGGTTAGCTGGACGAGGGAGGCGATAGAGAAGTATAAGGAGCAGTTAGGGATGGTGCGCTTCGAAGGGGAGACGTTGGAAGAGATATGGCAGGATTTAAAAGAGAAAGTGAAAGGGTGCGTGCAAAAGAAGGTATTTAAAAAGAAGAAGAAAGGAATGGTGAAGCCGTGGTGGGATAGGGAATGTAAAAAGATGAAAAGGAAGGTGAAAAGGAAATATAAGAAGTGGAAAGAGGGTACTGCGAAAAGGGAGGAGTACGTAGAAATGAGGAAGGGGTTTAGATTGATGCGTAAGAAGAAAGAACAGGAAAAGGAGAAAGAGCTGGAGGAGGAGTTAGGAAATGTTAAGACAGAGGGGGACGTCTGGAAGATAATAAATAGGTATAGGAAGCGGAGAGTAGGGATAAGCGAGAAGATAGGGAGTGAGGAGTGGGGGGAGTTTTTTAAAGAATCATTCCAGGGCTCGGATTCAAGGAAGAGAGATGATGGGAGTAGAAGAACGGGGGAGGCAGAGATGGAGGAGTTGAATGACGAGGAGATAGAGAAACAGATAAGGAAGTTAAGAAGGTCAAAATAAGCAGGGCTGGATGGGGTAGAGAACGAAGCATGGCTGTTTAGTACACAAGAGGTTAGGGAGAGGCTGAAGGAGGTAGTGAAGAAAGTATGGAGGGGGGAGGGATTCCCATGAGGGTGGAGAGAAGGGTTAATAGTACCTCTGTGTAAGAAGGGAGATAGGGATAGGCAGGAAAATTATAGAGGAATTACGCTAATGAATACGGCGTATAAAGTATACGCGATGGTGGTGGCGGAGAGGCTGCGGAAGGATGTCGAGGGGAAAGGAATATTGCCGGAGACGCAGACGGGCTTTAGGGCAGGTAGGAGTACTATCGACAATATCTACGTTCTGCAGCACATTGTGGATAGAGAATTAGCGAAGAAGGGGTCGAGAGTGTACGCGTTTTTTGTGGATCTAAAAGGCGCGTTTCCGTCGGTGGATAGGGGGAGATTGTGGGAGGCGATGGAGGATAGGGGAGTGGAGAGAGGCCTGATCGGGAGGGTAAGGGAGATATATGGAGAGACCAAAGATAAGGTAAGAGAAGGACAGGGGATTTCGGAGGGATTCTGGATGGATAGGGGGTTAAGACAAGGGTGTCCGCTTAGCCCAACGCTTTTTGCGATTTTAATTGCGGATATGGAAAGTAAGCTGGAGGCCGGAGTGGTAGGAGGAGTCAGGATAGGAGGGGTTAGAATTTGGTCGCTAGCGTATGCAGATGACATAGTGTTGTTGGCAAAAAGGGAGGAGACCTTAAAGGAAATGATGAAGAGGTTGAGAAGATACCTGGATAAGAACAGGTTAGAACTGAAGGCGGAAAAGTCCAAGGTTATGGTTTTCAGAAAAGGAGGTGGAAGGGATAAGGAAGGGGAGTGGAAGTGGAAGGGAAAGGCGGTGCAGGCGGTGAAAGAGTTTGTATACCTGGGCTTCTTGTTTCGGAGGAATGGCAGAGTGGATGGTCACATAAAAGAGAGAGTGAGAAGGGCAAATGTTGTGATGAGGCAGGTGTGGGGGTTGGGAAAAAAGTTATTCGCAGATGATTTTGGAAGGAGAATGAAATTGTTTGACTCACTAGTGATGAGTGTGTGACGAGTATAGGGATTCTAGCGGGGAGTCGAGCGTGTAAATATGAGGAGAAATTTTTGGAAGAGGGGGGAAGTAAGCTGGTTAGGGAGTGTTGGTGGGAGAAGGAGAACAGGAGAGGGGGTGGGAAGATGGAGGTTGAAAGAGAAAGGTATTTTAGAACGAATGGACTGCAGATGGATGAAGTGAGAAGGATGCATGAGGAAGGAAGGTATATGAGTTGGTTAAGAAAAACAGCATGAAGAGAGAGAAGACAGCAGGGGAAGAGAGAATAAGAGAGACAAGGTTTAATGGGAACTATGTGTGGATTATGCCAGGGGCGAGAGCGCAATATTTGTGTGAGAAAGGAGAGAAAGGAAGTCAGGAGCTTATAGCGAGGATGAGATGTGGGTGTATGGAGGGTTTCAATAGGTTCTGGCTCGCTAGGGAAAAGAGGATGTGTGAACTATGTGGGAAGGGGGAGGCAAGAGTGGAGCACTGGTTGGAGGAGTGCGTAGAGGTGGAAAGGAGTGAGATAAGCATGGAGGTATTGATGCATGAAAGGGGGGACAAAAGGGCAGTAGCATGGGTGAAGGGAGTTTTGGGTAAGATGGAGAAGAAGAGAAGGAAGGAGGAAGAGGAATGGAGAAGGATCGATTGTAAATAGAGGAGGAAGTAAATATAAGTAAATGTAAATATTGTAAATAGTAGATAAGTATTAAGTAATAGCCGCGGAGGCAGAGTTTGGTAATGCGAGACGAAGCAAGAAAGTAGGGACACGCGAGCGAGGCGAGGCGAACCGAGGAAGGCAATGCGATAAGAGCGAGCGGCTTTAGAGATAAGGTGTGGAAGGATGTTAGTTTTAAGGGTTAGTTTTAAGAAAATTCTGTAAAAAATGCATGTGTAAGCAAGTCAATTTTTTAAGGCCAGCAGACTAAAGAATAAACGTTTATCTATCTACAAACTGAGATTGAATATCTTGGTTATCAGGTTACGGAAAAGGGAATAAGTCCAACTAATCGTGGAATAGAAGCAGTTTTAAATTATCCGGAACCTAAAAATGTGCGAGAACTTCAGGGTTTTTTAGGATTATGCTCATATTTCAGAAAGTACATCGAAGGTTTTTCGGTTTTTGCTAAGCCACTCTATGATCTGTTAAAAAATGGTGCCGTATTCAAGTTTGGACAAATTGAAGTAAACGTTTTTGATCCCTAAAAAACAAAATGGTGCATGCGCCGATTTTAAGTATTGATAATCCTAGAAGCGAGACTGAACTCCATTGCGATGCAAGCAAGCTGGGATTCGATGCTGTGTTGCTCCAAAGACAGGCTGATTTACATTTTCATCCAATTTTTTATTTTTCAAAACGAACCACTGAAACGGAAAGCAAGTATCATAGTTTTGAGCTTGAAACTCTGGCTATTATTTATGCTCTTCGACGGTTTAGAATTTATTTGCAGGGCATAATGTTTAAGATTATCAGCGATTGTAACTCGCTAAAACTGTGTTTAGACAAAAGAGATATTAACTCTAGAATCTCTCGATGGGCTCTCGAATTAGAGAACTACGATAAAGTAATTGAGCACAGAGGCAGCGATAGAATGAGACATGTAGATGCATTAAGTCGAATTTACTCTGTAATGATTGTTGAAGAAAACAGTTTCGAGGCCAATTTGATTGTAAGTCAAAATCGCGATGCAAAAATCTGTGAGTTGCGCGATAAACTTAAAAAATCTGATGATCGTTTGTATGAAATGAGAAACGGGGTGATTTACCGCAAATGTGATGACAAAATAATATTTTAAGTACCGGAAAAAATGGAACACCACGTGATGAGAAAATACCATTTTGAATTAGGTCATTTTGGTTGCGAGAAAACTACTGAAGCGATACTTAGGAATTATTGGTTCCCCGGATTACGAGATAAGGTTAAGATTTATATTGCTAATTGTCTCAAATGCATTGCATTTTCTCCAAACACGGATAGAAAGGATGGATATCTAAATCCAATCCCTAAGGAGACATTCCGTTCGTAACGTATCACATTGACCATTTTGGTCCGATTGATAGGAGATACACTGCGCAGCAGCACATATTGCTGGTAGTGGACAGTTTCACGAAATTTACCAAATTGTATCCGGTAAAAACAACAGAATCAAAAAAAAACATTAAAGTGTTTGATTGGACATTTCGATAATTACAGTAGACCGAAAACTTTGATATCAGATAGGGGTACCTGTTTCACATCTGAGGAATTTCAAATCTTTACGCGTGAGAATAACATTATTCATATCAAGGTTGCAACAGCATCCCCTAAAGCTAACGGGCAAGTAGAAAGAGTAAATCGCGTGTTAGGCCCTATGTTGGCAAAATTAACAGAACCAGCGAATGGTGTATATTGCTACTTTTCTGTGTGAATCAAAGAGGTAAAGTCATTGATACTATTGGTGAATTTTTAGAGCAAGCCAGGTCCGAAGAAGAAGTACGCGACTTAGATGAACTTAGATCAAAAGCGAAAGATAAGATCGAGAAGTTACAAAAGTATTATAAAGAACACTTCGGTAAAAAGCGAAAAGAAGCATACAAATATAATGTAGGTGATTATGTTATCATAACAAACTACGATTCGACACCTGGGGTCCCAAAGAAAATTATTCCGCGTTGGAAGGGTCCCTAAGAAATAGACAGGGTTTTGAGAAACGATCGCTACGTCTTGAAAGATGTTGAAAACTTCCAAGTTACTCAAAGACCGTATACCGGAACTTGGGAGGCATGCAATTTAAAGCCCTGGTGTCCATATTAATTTTTTTTTTTTCTCAAAATAGGTTCCAGATTTCGTTCATCGTTTTGTAATCTTATTATATAAGGCGATATAAGTTAATCTGACTATAACTGTACTTCGATCACTTTCAATTTCGTTCGAGGGCGAACTGTTGTCAGAATGGTCGAACTGTAAGGAATATTTGAAATTAGGAATATTGTGAAATATTTTATAGATGTCGCTACTAAGGGCCGAACTACCGCGCCCTCCTGCGAACCACAGATAGTCTCGTTGGAACTGCGTTACGCATTGTATCACGATCCTAGGATATTTCATAATAAATAGTTACTAATGTACATAAGTGTGCCTTATTTAATCCGCTAACCATCCCTCATATTACTTAAAATAAGCAGGAGAAACGTTTCATCTCGCCAGAATTTCGGCAGGTTTTAATATTTTTAAGTACTAATTTATTTTCTAAGAATGCTCGTAAACGTTTAATAAAATTAAAACTGTTTAAACAATTTTATTTTATTTAAATATTTCATTTTTGCCATTTTTTGGAAGATTTAAATATTTTTAAGTCCCACTATGTTTTCTAAAAAAATTCTTAAATGTTTAACCAAATTAAAATTGTCTAAAAAAATTTAATTTGTTTAAACATTTGAGAGTATTCTTAGAACCGAAAGTAGTAGCTAAAAATATTTCAATCTTTCGAAAAATGGCAAAAATAAAATATTAAAACAAAATAAAATTGTTCGAACAATTTAAATTTGTTTGTTGAAACATTGACAAGTATTCTTGGAAAACAAATTAATACTTAAAAACATTAAAATCTGTCGAAAATTTGGCGAGATCAAATATTTTTCTTGCTTTTTTTAGGTAAACTATATATTTTCAAAAACATGCATTATTTAAATAATTGTAAAATGATTCAAACAAATTATTGTATTGTTATCATTGATTAAAAAAATCCTAACGTCTAGAAAATACGTACATTTCGCGACTTACCTGAAAAAATAAATGTTTAAACAAATTAAAATGGATTAAACAATTAAAAAATAGTTAACAGATGACTGGGTATTCTTATGTTACCGATTATAGATTATTTATGAACAAAAAAATTAGAAAGCGTTAATAAACTGCAATATTACGTGACATTCAAATTTTCCACTATGGAGTTTTCTTTGGGGACCCATAAAATTGGCTTAACCCGTTGACAGTGTCAAAAAAATGTCCAAGAGTGCGTAAACGCAATATGCGTCACGTAAAATAAATAGATTCATACTATTTCGATTATCATGAAACTTGGTACACAAACGTTTTTTTGGTCTCCGAATCCGAATCTGGCATCAGAATTCCAAAATTCAAAATCGCAAATTCAATATAGCGGATCGAAAACACCTAAAATTGGCCGATTTTCATGAAACTTGGTGTGTTAAAGTTTTTTGGGTCTCTGAATCCGAAACCGGTATCAGAATTCCATAAATCAAAATGGCAGATCCAATATGGGGGATCGAAATGACGTAAAATTGGCCAATTTTCATGGAACTTGGTGTGTTGAAGTTTTTTGGGTCTCTGAATCCGAATATGGTATGATAAATCCAAAATTCGAAATGGCGGATCCAATATGGCGGCTTTCAACGAGAGTCGGTACTAAGTATTTTTTCGGTTCACTGGAAACAAATCTGATGTCCATATCCAAAAATCCATTGGCCATGGTCATAGGGAACTAACAACGTCAAGTCAACCCCCTAGTACCAATTTCCATCATCGCCATATTGGATCAGCCTTTTAGAAATTTCAAATTTGAACCTCGACTTCGTATTCAGTGACCCAAATAACCTTCTAGTACCAATTATTATCCAAATGCGCCAACTTATAGGATTTTTCAAAATGTTTGATCGCCATATTGGATCAGTCATTTCGAAATTTGACCTTGAATTCATATGCAGCGACCCAAATAACCTCCTAATATAGATTTTCATTCAAATCCGCCAACTCATTGAATTTTTCAAAAATTTGGTCGCCATATTAGATCAGCCATTTTAAAATTTCGAATTTTGACCTGTAATTCGTATTCAGCAACCCAAATAACCCCTTAGTACCAATTTTTAGTGAAATCCATCTACTAGAACGTTCCACACATTTTGGGCCCTTTTTGTGATTTTCGGTCTACACAGTGAAGGGGTTAAAGTCATACACCCTCAAATTTTATGATTGACTCTTATTCTTATACAAATTTGGCTCAAATTTTTAAGAGATATTTTCTGCGAGCATTCGAACAAAACTGAGGGGTGAGAGAAAAGAAATGCTAAAAAAGGATGACACCAAGTATGAATAAGAATGATCCTAGTGCCACATACTTACGTATTTTAACGTCATATTGTGATTTGATAATAATACAAATAAAAAAGACGAAAGAAATAAAAAAGAGAAGGAAGGGGATTTGG